>APFE031636119.1:12232-26581 GCA_000404065.3 Pinus taeda
CAGATTTATTCTTAATACAATAAATCCAAGTTTTTCTAGTTGCATCATCAATAAAAGTAACATAATAACGAGAGCCACCGAGAGATGATACCTGAGCAGGTCCCAATACATCTGTATGCACAAGATCTAATTTTTCATTCTTCTTTTCTTTTCCAACTCTGAGAAATTTGATTCTCTTCTGTTTTCCATAAATGCAATTCTCACAGAAGTCCAAATCAACATTCTTCAAACCCGGCAACAAATTCCTTGAGTGAATAATCTTCATCCCTTTTTCACTCATGTGTCCAAGCCTATGATTCCATAATGCTACATCTATTCCTTTGGAAGTTAAAGCATTAACAGAGTTAGAAATACCATTGCCTAAATACAATGTACCAACCTTTTCGCCTTTTGCTATTACTAGGGCTCCTTTGGTGACCTTCCAAGTTTTATTTGTGAAAGTTGTCACACAACCTTCATCGCCTAACTGCCCTGTTGAAATCAGACTTTTCTTTAGATCTGGAACATGTCTTACCTCCTTTAGTAGCCATTTGTTTCCATTCTGCTGTTTTACAAGAACGTTACCCATTCCAACAATTTTACAGGGTTTATCATCACCCAAACAAACCAAAATCTCCTTGAACATATTCATGAAAGTATTTCTTATCAGGTGTGGCATGGATTGAGGCCCCTTTCGAAAGAAAGAATCAAAGCATCTTGTAACACCTCACCTGTCATATTTTCTTCATGATTTTTTTCTTGCTGTGAATCTCCTTCTTTTCCCTTTCGAGATCTACAGTCTTTCTTTAGCTGTCCTTTCTTTCCGCATTTCTAGCACACTATCCTTGATCTGGACTTGGATCTACCTTTCCTTGATTTACTGCAATATCCCAAGCTCTTTCCTCTTTCCATTTTTCTTCCCCTAGACTCTGCACTCAAAGCATTTCCCGATGTCTCACCGGAGGTTTTTCTTCACATTTCCTCGCTAAGGATAGCACCAACAACATCATCAAACTTTAAAGTACTAGATCCAGACACAGAGTTACTAATGGCCATTACTAAACCATTCCAACTTTCTGGCAATCAGCACAAGAATAATAGAGCTCTAACTTCATCATCAAATTTTACCCCTACAAAACATAACTAACTTGTAACAGTATTAAAATAATTTAAATGATCTGCAACAAATCCACCTTTCGACATCTTCATATTAAATAATTGTTTCATAAGAAATACCTTGTTTGAGGCCGAGGGTTTTTCATATAGTTTCTCCAATGTCTTAATCAAACCCTCTGTCGTTGTTTCCTTCGAAATGTTGAAGGCGACCGACGCTGCAAGGCACAACCGTATTGTTCCGAGTGCCTTTCTATCGAGAAGATTCCATTCTTCATCTTTCATACCCATCGACATCTTTGCTTTTGTGCCCAATCGTAAGTATAGATATTTCTGATACAGATAATCTTCCATCTGCATCTTCCACAATGAGAAGATTTGGCCGTTAAATTTCTCGACCCTAAACTTACCATCTTCTGCCATTTCTCCCACTAGAACAAGGAACCCTTCCTTCCTGCGAGTTTATCAACCAAATAGACCTTCGACTCTGATACCAGTTGTTAGAAAATTATATATTACGGAGCAATGGAACACATAAAATATTGTAGAAATATAAACAAAGAAAACGCATAAAACAAGAGGAGACAGAGATATACGTGGTTCACCCAGTTTGGCTATGTCCACCTCGAACAGCCAGTCCTTCCTTTCTATTATCCAGCAAAATGAAGAGACACAACCTACAACAAATCCGCTGTAATATCCTCTGTTTTCTCTCACAGTCTCACCTCTTTGTTTCTCGCTCATACATAGAACACACATCTATTACCCAGCCTCAAATACAATGCCCTCATACAAAGAGAGGGGTTGCATTCTAGGGCAAAAAACCCTAAACTAAACATAAGTTCTACCGTCAGATCATCTGCCTAATGAACGGCCCAGATTGACTAGAAATTACTATACTTTTACAAGGAAAATTTACATATGTTTTTAGCTTCGGGGGCGCTGCTCCCGAGCCCCCGCTGGCCCCCAGACCCCCTAGTCGGGGGGGATCGGCTGCCCCAAACCCCTGTGGGGGGGACAAGTCCCCCCCGCACCCCCCCGCGTGGAGGGCTATACAAACTTCCTGGGGTATACATCCGGCTGAAAGAAAGACCTCTAAACAGTCATGCTCCACACACAACAATAAATTTAATCTCAATCTGAATCCTGGATCGAACATTATGCTCATTTAATTTTTTTCTCATTAAACCTTGCCACACCAACAAGTAATCCCATGTGACATACATGGATATGCCTTGTTTCTCATAAGCGCACATGGTTCTCGTCATGCTAGGATCCCCATGCTATCACACCCAACGACAATGCACTAAGGTGAGAGGTGAGGTCTCATCCGATCCAGCATAAAGAGAAGGGGATCTATACATCAATATCATGAAACTTTATTTTCTAGTTCTTTCGTTCAGACCACATCCATTTCCCCGTAGTAATCTCAAGGAGTGCAATGCTAAACATAAGGTGTAGACTTTTTTTTCTCTGCCAATGGATGCCAACCTTCATGTTGCACACTTTGTCATTTTCAACTTGATATGACATGTGGAACCACTTGGAGTCCATGTCATATAGTGCAACATCACCTGCCTCTTATGTTCCTTCTGATGTCATAATGATGTAAGGGTGATGTCACCCTACCATGTGCAATTCTTTGACAGTGCCACATCTCACCCAAAAATGGGCTTTTTGGCCACCGAACTAGGCCAATTCAACGTGTCACGTGCCATGCCATAAAGTCTTCATGTCAACATGATTTCCATGTCACTTTCTGGTCCACATGGAACATGCCACTTCAACCCAAGTAGTGGGTCCACCAATTCTAGCCTCCTCCATGCAAATATGCAATTCCACATTATAATTAGTTTCAAGGAAACACCATATTTGCATGAGGAATCATTTTGTAACCAACTCCAAGCTCATGAACTCTTAGATGTCCTTCTACTCATGCATTTATATAGGCTTAGCTCACATCAGGGAATCTTTGAGATAATTCCTTCCCCCACTCATGGATGTCTTGGATACATTCACCTCAAAATTCATCTTACCCACATCAAGCCTTCTCTAGGGGTCCCACCCCAAATTTCATTTGAAATCTAGCTCCATTTTGATCTGGGATCTCACCAATGATTTCACTTGACTAGTCTTACCCCATATACATTGCCTTATCATTAAAATCCATATTTATTTTAAATCTGGTGATTTTGTGAACACGCATGAAGGAAATCGACATGGATGTACAAATTCCCAAATACATCCATTGGGTCTGCATTGCGTTTGACCCATATACAACTAGATTTGATATTTTTCCATGGACTTAAAAACTTTAATTTTTTCAAGGACTTAGCCCAAACTATTATCTATGTGCACTATTTCTCACAACACTAGTTCCATACAAATGAAACCTTCATTCCAAATCTAATATTTCAAACATTGAATCAAGCTAAATATGAAAGATATAAATTCAATAACATGCCCACCATATGGAAATGACACACATCTAATCCATAGCTGATCGAGCTTTGTATATTAAATATAGTAGTATAATATTCAAACACGGAAAATAAGTTCCAGGAAGGTACATTAGATTTAATGAGATTTCATGCATTATAATTATAAAAATTTATAGACTTAAGGATACAACTGTTTTCATCCATTTATCTCAAAGTTCTATACTCTTTCAAGATTCCTATACACAAGGCATCACTACAAGGAAACATTATAGTGGAGGTTATAATGGAGGTTTTCAATGTGATAAAATTGGCAAAAATTGTCAAAAAAAACATCTGCTAAAACATCCATTTGGGATAGCATAGATTTTTACAGAACTTCATTACAACTGAAAACATTTGAGCAGTCAGAGGTTCTAGTGGATGTCTTTTTTTTGGTGTGCTTAATGGAACACGTAGCACCGATGCAATACATAGATAAAAGCACTGGGAAACATACATAACTAAAAGCAACGAGGTGTCAAATGCAAAGAATATCAGTGCATAATATATATCACACTAGTTCTAAGAGATAAAATAGCCATGAGACGTTCTTATAAGGAATGACACCGGGGAATGCAATATTTTTTTTTTGTCCAAATACTTTTTTTAAACTTGCAATGTTGATGCATATCACTAGTATTAAGGCCCTAGTGTGCTAGTTATACAAAAGGACTGGTGTTGTTATTTCTCTTAAATCAATGGGATGGAAATAATATTTTGTAGGAATAGGACGTTAGTTATATGAAATAAGTCATGCGTTAAGAATTACAATGTGTTGGGGCATTAATCTAAAATTGGATCGGTGCTTGAAGGGATAAAATCATTGATGCTCTCGTTTTCTTAAAAGGCACCGGCCATGAAAAAAGATGTTGTCATGCTGCATTTATATAACACAAGGCATCAATGATTTTATATGTAATAGGAACACCTCCTTTTTGAATGAGATTTTCTATTTTTTTTGGAAAGATTCGCATAGGACAGTGAGATTATTGTAATTTTAAAAATCCATTATGCATTGAAAAATAAAAATATGTCTTATAATAGTATTCATATAAAATAAAATTTGATAATTAGCTCATTTGTATATTGATCCGAATTAGATCCATGAAAACTAGCAAAGAGCTATGACTGTATCAAATCAGACAGACTTCAAAAATTTATGAACAAAGAGCTATCAGGAAGACCTTTGGACAGTGGCAGTTTGTAGCCAGCAAGGAATGACAAGGACCTCGGCCAAAGCACGCTGACTGAGACCCATTGAGATCGCGCAGGATGCAAACTAATAGTTAGGAAGTTCATATTGGAAAACATATGCCATTTCTAATGTAGCATCGCTGAGCAAAACCCCTCGAGAAGGAAAGGCCCTGAGCGCTCGATTGCATGGGAAGCCAGGAGACCGTAGGGAAAGTGTTAAAGCAAAAGGCAGGCTTTGCACTCCAAAACCGATAGAATATCAGACGCATATTGGGCAATAAGTGGATTTGGTAGAAAATGAGCGATTCCATACATTGCACGACGCATGTCCGGTAGATGAGAGAGAAAACTGGCTCTCATCATGGGATAACTTCTGAGCAAGTTAATCACGTGATATGAGCGAACATCACAGGATCAGAGGGCTCCAGATCTGACGGTGGAGATTGTGCCTAATGGGAAACCAGATTTGATGGGGGAATTAAGCCGCAACATATAAAATTCTGAAGTCCAATTTGACCGCTGAGTTGGTGGATGAATCATTACACAGTGTAACTAAAATACCAAACTGTTGAGGAAGAGCTGGCGTAGTTCATGAGAGGACAAGTGGCCACTTCCCTGTGGGATGTTGTTGATGACGCAGAGGCAGGGAACTCCAAATGAACAACAACAGGTGATCCAAAGGGGCAGAATAGGAAGCGAACAGTGAAGAATAAATTGGCTTTAAGCCATGAACAGATAGAAAACAGAACAAGGAAAATTAGAGAAGAGAACAGTGGAAAAAAAGGACGAGAGAGATAGTAAGGAAAGAGGCAAGAAGGAAACAGAGAGCCGAGCTAACCTACAACATAAGACAACATCAAGCAGACAGAAGGCTTGAGAGGTTCAAGTGATCCTTGTGAGGACATCTGTTGGGAATTGAGCACCATATTGGACTCATCCCATTGAAGACCAGAGAGGTCGAGACTTGGTAAGGAAAGAGTATATGCACCCTAGTGGCTTGGGGAATCCAAGAACCACCCTACCAAGCATTATCTATTTCAAGAGACTCAATTTGACCTCCTCATTGTAAATCTCTACTTTAAAGACACAATAAAAGAAGGCCACCACTGAAGGCTAGACAGAGACATAGCCTTGGAGAATAGGGTGACCTCCTTATTCTTGTGTTGTGTTCTTGCATTTTCTTACTGTGTTTCTCTTACTGTTTTCCATTTTCTAGTGTCTGTGTATTTTGCAATCTGATCGATCCGTTGCCTAAAATAACATAGCCACACACCATCACATGAGTCTGTAATACCTTCATTCATTAATTATTTAACTGAGATCACTCACGAGTGATTTTCATATCATATATGATGTTTGGATTAATTTCTTATATTATTAGATTTCACATCTCTTTATTATATAATTTAATCATCTATATATTTAACTAATGGTGTAACATTTTAGGGTGAAATTGGATAACACAATAGAATAAATTGAAATGTATTTTATTACATATCAATAAGAGGATATTTTTCATGCAAAATGGGATTGTTATCAGTAACCCCTTATCTTTCAATTGGGACACTATGTCTGTTACGTCAAACAAAATGTTTTATTTTCATAGACAATTATTTCAAAACATACAACATGTTCCATTGATATCCAAATCAATCATCATTTTTCGCTAGAATTTTTGTTAGTTCTCGAGCTAATTCCATGACTTGCGTTACTTGGAGGAATGTTTTGTTGATTGCATCGATTGTTTCCATCTTCTTGATCTTGTAGTTCCTTCAGTAAACATAAAAATAAAGTGTAATGAGTGTATCTACATTGGTGAGAATAATGAAAATTGAAATAAATAATATACATCAATGTAAATAAAAAAGTAATGTACCATAGCAAGAAGTGACTCTTGAATTATACACATTCTTTTAAAAAAAATATCATGCCTTATTTCATCAACTCTTATGTTAGTGTAGTTCCATATTTTGTTTCCTACAAGTTTTATACCCCATAATAAATCATTTATTTAATATAAAGGAATTTTTTCTTCAATTAATTATAAAATCAAAGAAGTAAAACAACATAGATACTTACAAATTCCACAATTAAGTTTTGATATTCCAGCGTATACTCACAACCGTGATTTAACCCATTGTCAATCAATTCTTTTGATGGCTCTTCTTTTTATGCTAGCACTTATTTCAAGAGGTACAAGGATGGTTGTTGTAAGCTAACTTAATATATACAAAAATGAAACCTTGAGTTGTTATAAGGAAATATTGACAGTTACTCACAAACTCTGAAATCAAACCTTTTCTTCCTTGTCGTCTTATTTTATGTGCTGAATGAGTTCCATCTTCTTTTATTTTCTGCAAGAAAATACTTGAAAAATAATATTTAATGCTAAATTAATTTTTTATATGTACAAAATCAATCATGATTACATGCATTTGAAGCACATTGTTGTTGAGATGGCTCCTCCTATGATGAAATTATGTCCATTTCTTTGACCATCTCCTTATACACTTTTTTGGACATTCCTACTCGCATGTTTCGTATAGTAGCATGTTTATGATTTAGGGTTTTCATAATCTTCCTGAAAAAGTAATAAACCATTTTTAGAGTGATATATGAAAACTAAATATAACAAAATTGATATTAATAAATTAATGTTTTGTAGTAATATATATATATATATATATATATAATATAGATAGAGAGAGAGAGAGAGAGAGAGAGAGAGAGAGAGAGAGAGAGAGATAGATATAGATATAGATAGAATTTTTTTTTATACAATTGGGAATATTACCTTTTGAATGATCCTTTTGTTGTTGTTGTATGTTTTTACTATTGCAAGTATGACATGTCTCATTGACTATTTCTCTAGAAACACTTCCTGTAGTTTAGATATAATTTCATTCTTGGAATCATTGGATTTATTTTTGTATTGTAAGTGGAAAGTATGTTTATACATTCATTCGACTTTCCCCTCACCCTCCCCCCCCGGGCCCCGACCCTCCCCTCTTCATTAACCTCCAACATTGCTCTAGATGAGCTAAGGACCATTTTATAATCATTTAAATGTTCTATAAATTTTCTTTTCTTAGAATGACATTGATCTTTTCCTTCATTTCTTCTCCCTATATAACATCAAAAATATATGAATTAATAGATTGTTTGAAACATGTTATCTAATATTCTTAAATATGCTCTTAATGAAAATTCAAGAAAAAGAAAAAAAAATCATATTGAATAGTATTTTTTCATTCACTTGATTCATCATTCTGCAATTCTTTTATCAGGCTTTTACACTCTTCTTCACTTAGATTATAAATAATCTCATCAACCTTGTTCATTTAGTGGCTTTGCATGAAACACACCAACCAATACATATTAGTTAAACTTACATATAGCTCAAACATATTAATTTTATAAAGAATTTACAAAGAGCTTTCCTTCTTCGATTTTTTGATGTGATATCACTAAGTCAATCAATATTTTTGTTACTTGAGACCTTTTCAGACATTTTTTTATCAATATACAACATGTGGCATTCAATATATAAGTCATTAAATATATTTTACAAATAAATCAAATAATTTTATGCCAAAAAATATCTGCTAACCGACACATTTATCTAAATAAATGCATCGATGCATTTAGAACATTAAACGCATGTTGTGTTTAATTGTTCAAGCACACCATCATGAAAGGTTAATTTAAAATTATTACGGTGAAACTTATAAGGATAAACACATCAAAATGATTTAACGGTGCTATTTGGAAGAGGCGCACCAATTCATTATATTACACTAGGAGTAACGATTAATAAATTAGACATAATTGACAGTATTCTAATATGTTGGTGCATTGTATTACAAAGGGAGAACTAGTGCATCCTATTATAGAGGGCGTACCACAGAACATATAGCCATTTAAAAAAACGGAGATGGTCGATAGAGTTCGGATCTAATTCAATAATTGATTCCCCTACTTTACACATCAAACTCCCTATATATAATAAGTACACAAACCTATTAAATATAAAATCCATAAACTTAAAACCCCTAATTGTGAAGTGGTAGAGAAAGTTAAACCCTAAGGTGAAATTTGGTAGGAATAAGCAAGGGTTTAAGGTAAATATTAATTTTTTTTTGTTTTCTGTATGAATTTCACTTAAATTTAAAAGGAAAGTAAATCATAAAAAAATTTACTAGTAAAATCTATAGTAAATTTTTTATTACATAGGGTTTTTAATTATTTTTCATGAATTGTGAATAAATCTAACATAAATTGTAAAATAATTTAACAGTAAAATTTTATACTTTTTCTATCTAGGGTTTTTAGTGAATCGTCATATCTTTCAAATTCTGATCTTTCGGAAAATCCAAAATATTTTGCAGCTCCACAGTGCTCTCAATATGTCTCTCTTGCAAATGATCTCTCTTTTAATTAAACCCTAACATCAATTGTAAAAAAATTATTAGTAAAATAAACAATAAAATTTTAATTTTTTATTATGTAGGTTTTTGACTGAATCGCCATAACTTCAACATCTGATCTTATAAATAGTTTTTCTACTCCAAAGTATTTTGTTCTTTCACAGTGCTCCTAGTATGTCTCTCTCACAAATCACTCACTTGTAATTTTGGTTAAAATAATGAAATGGTGAATAACTTTTTACTATTTAAAACGCTTTATGAAATTAAATTTCAAAAAATCAATTGACGCTCATTTATTAATTTTAAAAAATAAAAATAAAAATCATTTTTTTTTTCAATTTCTACTCATATCAGTGCATTCGATAGTCAATCACATCGCTGCATTTATAAAAAAAATGCAAAGACATTGTCAGGGAAGCAAAGTTTTTCAACACATTGTCATGATAAAAAAATTTATTCTTTTCGAAATCCCAAAATAGTGCGATTAATTTTTTTAATGCAATGGTGTGGTTTCTATTTAAAAGAATCGATGCTTTGATTTTTATAAGAGCACTGAGTTGGTTGAATTGTTTTTTGTTTTTTTTAAATCGAGAAACATGTGTGTAGCGATTTTTTTTTTTTTTTTTTAAATCATTGGTGTGTTTTTGTAGAAGAGCACTGATATGATAACATATTTTTTTTGGAATGTTAGAAACCGGTGCAAGTATTACTTAAACACCCTAGTGTGAGTATTATGTAAATGCATCAGTGAGCTTTGTTCTGATAAGTGCAACCGTCTAGTTTAAAAATATTGAAATTTTATTTTCACATAAAATGGTATATTGATCTCAAAATATCCTTTAGTATGCAGACAAATGAATTGCAGTAGTTCATAGTATAAATTGTCCACTTAAAGTCACCTTATTCATGAAAAAAAGCTTGAAAACTATATTGAAATTCCGATTTGGTTATATGGTTCTCGAGATTAGTTTTAGATATGCACACAAATTTTTATTTCTAATTTTTCTCAAATGCTAGGAAAAAATCTTAATAATATCTACAAATGGCCAATTCTTCAAATTCCATCTTGTTCCATATTGTTGATCAAATTCCTTAACGGAGTTTTCCCTTTCCATCTTTAGTAAGTTAAGATTTTATTTATATTTTGATTATGCAATTGAATTTATTTTTTTAATCCATGTCAATTTGAATAAAAGAGTATCCAAATTTTGTAGGAATCTGATTCAGAATCAAGTTCAGATGCAAAAAATATTACTCGATATAATTTTCAAAAGTGTTAGAAACTATTATCAGGAGCAGCATATCCCAAGTAGTTTGTAGACGAAAATGGACAACCTCTTCACCCTACCAATTGGAACATGGCATCATTCAGCCACAATCTTGGATCAACGATGGTAATAATTGTTTGATATAATGTAATTTCAATAAACCAATTGCATTGATGTAATTACTAATATCATTGATATTGTACTAATGACATTCAATATTTTTTGAAATTAGGATTCTAGTGATGATGAGAAACCCACCCACCATCTTCTGGAGCACCTCGCTACAATGTCAACTTGAGAGAAGGCTGCATTAAGAGAAAGAATCAGAGAGGAAGAATACAAAGAATGGTTGAATCAAACACCTATTCAATTCCCACTACTTATAGATTCACTAATTAGGAATGACTATAGCAATAGTATTTCTTCATCACATGTTCGCATTGCAGGAGGAAATTAAAGGGAAGTTGGTATGGATGATTACTTATGGGATCGATCGCCATGGAGTAATATTTTTAGATGCATTCTAGAATGATGAGCTAGGGGATGATGCTCATACCATTGATACCTTATTTGAAAGCCTGGCATCTACTTCTACCACCCCTCTCTTTGGACTTGGTGGTAAGTTAAAGTCTACTCAGCTAGGGACAATGATGTTGTTGTACAACATGAAAGTAAAGTTTAACATGTAAAATGCATGTTTCTTGGCAATATTAAGGTAATTGACTTTCATGATCAATTAAGTTCCTTATATTTTATCACACAATCAAATTTAAAAATGCTTGATTTTATTAATGTTAAATATTGACATTGTATAATTATATTCCCCACGAACTGCGGGATATTCAAATATAAGGTTGTTTTAAGTGATAATGTCTTGTTGGGTAGTTGTGAAGAGGCAAAGAAGTTGTTGAAAATGTTGGGTTTTGAGTAAAGATCATATCATGCACGTCTGAATGATTGCATTCTCTATAGAAGAGAATATACAAACAAAGAGGTATGTCTAAAATGTGGGCATGACAGGTACTGTAATTAAAAAAAATGTAAAACACATTGTCCTCCTCATAAGATATTGAGGCAAATGCATATAGTCCCAAGAATTCAAAGACTCTTTCATTGAAAATAATTAGCTTTGTTGCAGGGATGGCATGCCTCACACAAAAGTGAGTTAGAAGTTATGAAAATCTCAATAGATTCAATAGCCATGAAGCATATACATGATACATGGCCTGAAAAATTCAAGGATGAAGTACGAAGTCTACGACTCATCATAGCCATGGATCGCATCAACCCATATTCCCTTCAAAACACCAACTATTTTGTTTGGCTTATAGTAGTGATCAATAAGAATATCCCCCAATGATTGTCCATGAAGAAATAACATCTTATGTTAGCTCTCATAGTCCATGGTAGAAGACAAGTGAAGAATGTGGATGTCTACTGACAAGTATTGGTAGATGAATTGAAGGAATTATTGGAAGGGATACATGTGTATGATGTATGAAAACCAATCACAATAGAGAGGATTTTTACATTTTATGGAATATGTGCTTATACCATACATAATTATCCAGGCTTAGAAGTTTTCTCTAGTAATTACATTCTTATTGATATGTTTAGTAACAATATTGTTTCCCATATTAATTTAATTCACTACAATTGTTCAAATATTCATGGTCGCTAACGTTTCAGTTTGTATACAATAATATCACAGGTATTTTAATAAAAGGGTATCATGGATGTAAATGTTGTGGACCTTCTCTAAAGGCTAGGTAGTCTGACCACCTATAAAAGCTAGTGTATGACTACTCGAGGGTATTCCTCATAGAATAACACCCTTATAGAAGAGAAACATATGCTTTCAATGGTAAACCAGAGGGAACCCAAAGGCTTGCAATGATAACACCAATTGAATGGTTTAGAGCATATGAGAGAAAGAAGGAGGAGATTTCATAAATGTTTGATTCAAATGGGGATCCTATGTTCGATGATCAAGAAGTCTTTGACACCTATTGTCATGCGGAAAGAGTTATTTTTGCGGACAAACCTAACCTCCCTAGGAGTCTAAGACTCTCTAGTGACAAACAAACCAAACAAGAGCAATCCTTCTCTAAACATACATTATTCTATGAGAAACCAAGTGTTTTCCGATCTTACCTTAGGTCCAACGCTTGTTGTAGCAGTCCAGCCTTGCTGATCCAGATGAGCTCCTCCTTCACTTTAAGACCTGCATACACTAACAATGCAAACGATTACATAACACCTGAATATTTCATAAAACAAAGCATATTCATCACATAGACCAAGGAGTACATGAAATAATTCATTAACAACAAATCATTGAGAAGAATGGACTTATTTGTATTAAGGAAACAAAAAAGAACCATTACAACCTGAGCCTTGGTGTTGTGCAAGTTCCTCCCAGGGTCCAGCAAGAGTTTTCCTCTACTTTGACAAGCTCACCCACTTCCAAATGAAACAAGAAAGGATGGTAATCTCTCCTCACAAGCTTACAATGGAAGTCCTAATTCCAGCAGCATCTACCCTTTGGAATGTTCAGCTTTCAACCTCCCCTCCCTTGGCCCAATGCCTGTATTTATAGTGTTCTAGAGGAAGTTATTCAGTTCCAACATCAATGGGATACTCCCTCTTTTGGATGGGGTAGCTCCTCTCTTGATGGGATAAGTTCCTCTATCATAGGGATGCATGAACCATGTGGAGGCGCTCAATACACGTCAAACACTCTTCTAGAAGGCTCTAGAAGTGACCACAAGTAACTTTTTAAAGATGAAACTCGCGCCTTTTGACCTTTACAGGGGTACGCACCCATCCTTTGGCTTACAGCGCGTACAAGTACGCAGGTACAGTGTGTTTGTTTGGGATGCGTACACGCAGGCAAGGTAGAGAGAACCTGCGTACCCAGAGATAAACATGTTTTAGTGACTTTCTCTCTTTTTTGAAGCTTGACATGAAGAGCAGAGGTATTAGGCTTGACAAGGAGGATAATATGACTATTGATGGAGCCATATTAACTGCAGATGGTCATGGTGACAAATTTCAGTGTAACAGATTGCCCCCTAAAGTACGAAGCCTGTAATAGATAAGGGTGTTATATCATATAGGAAGGGTGAAGTACTTTATCATTTCAAGGATTATCTCGTGGAGAGCCCAGTCAGAACCTGCAATTTTCAACACAAAATACATGTATAAGATTATATCATTGCTGAGGTAGGCATTCCCATACTCAGATCAAAAACTTTAACTAACAGACTAACTACTATTCTGATACAGGAATGATTTCATAATACATCATAATCATAGACTCATGTAGACACAGTATGGACTCAAACATCTGTTTATAATTGGTTTACAATATAATGAATACAAAACTCCTCGCAGCCTGGATGATGGAAACTAGATCCAGGGTCTTCATCTCTACTTCCTGAATTGGTACGATTCTAGCCATGCGAATAGATGAGTCGATGTCGAACATGGTAGAAACCACTTGATTACCAGTCGATGATGTAAACGGTTAACAAGCGTGAGAGAGACCACCAGTGATGTCAATGGTTCTCAAAGTACCCAGTACAATCCATGAGATGTGAATGAATGGGTCGATGTCGAACATTTCATGGAATCTTTCGATCGCAAGTCAATGATGAAAACTGACGTCGAAGGCGAGAAACCTGCCATTGATGTATGCAGACCTCAAGGTACTGACGATTTCTAAGTCAACTTTCTAGATAATGTGCTGATGTCGATAGAAAGCGACTCGTCGCAGGCAAGCCCACAACACGAAATCATGGTTCAAGTTGAAGAAATGTTGCTGCAAGGACTGACTCAATGATGACACAATGAATGATAGGTATTTTGCGGTTGAATGTTTTGTTT
>APFE031636133.1:2464-18355 GCA_000404065.3 Pinus taeda
CCCTAGAAAAATTGAAGAAATAGTAAGAAAAAACTAACAAAATGAATGTGGCTTACCCAAATTAATTTTCTGTGGCTGCAACTACCCTGAAATGCCAGAAAAGAGGAGAAATATGGCTGTAGCTGAGCCAAATCTGCTGCAAAAATCAATTTAAAAAACAAATCTATAAATAAAAAATGTATTTCATATTTCTGGCTGCATAAACCCTAGAAAAATTGAAGAAATAGTAAGAAAAAACTAACAAAATGAATGTGGCTTACCCAAATTAATTTTCTGTGGCTGAAACTACCCCAAAATGCCAGGAAAGAGAAGAGAAATATGGTTGTAGCTGAGCCAAATCTGTTGCTGCTGAAATCTCTTTCTCTTGCTGCTGAAATCTCTTTCTCCTGCTGTTGAAATCCACTTTGCTGATGCTCATTGCTCAAAACACCCTAGCTGAAACAATTGCCAGTCTCCAAGAGAAACGACTTGCTGAATAGTGTGATGAGAGAATGAGACAAACTTCTCTTTATAAGTTTAGACAGGCTTCTAGAACCCATTAGATAGCCTAAAAAAAATTAAAAAACAAATTAAAAAAAAATTTAAAAAAACAAATCATTTTTTTGGAAACGTGGGGCTGTACGGCCGTGAAACGCGTTTCCGGCCGTACCACCCACGTTTCCGTTTTGGGAAACGAGGTGGTACGGCCGGAAACGCGTTTCATGGCCGTACCGTACGCGGAAACGCGTTTCGTTTCCGTTTCCGGCCAGAAACGGCCACCCCCCCCAGCGTTTCCTGCAACATAGATGTTTTTCTTTAAAATTTGAGTATTTTATGTGATTTTGGTTGACTAGCTTTTTGGTCTAGTTTTTTATAGGTTCTGGTCTTGTTTTGACCGGTTCCCATTACATGGGGTCCACTGGTTCAATGACTGGTCCAATTCTGATAACATTGCTTTCACCAGTAGGTAGGCTTCCGTATATTAAGTCACCCAAAGGATCTATCAAGTACAAGGAATAAGGTGACAAGATAGGCTTCAAGGAGGGTTGCACCACTTAGGAACAAGGATTAGCAAACACAACAAGGCAATTCACAACCTCCAAATGGCCTAGTTAGGGCATAACATGACTTGAGAACTAGCAAGGCAAATAGACCAGTCTAGGATCACAAGGCCAAGAAAAGGCTTCCAATAGATGTATGCCTTCAATCTATGGAGCAAGAATCCTTCAATAAGCCCCAAGTTGAAGCCTAGGGCAAACTAGGGCTTTCTTAGGGCAAGGGATGTTTGCCATAAAATAGAGAAATAAACCACGAGATTGACTTGACATCTCCAAAGCCAAAGAAAAGCTCCATTAGTAAAAATCCACCATAGATCACTTCTCCACAATATTCAAGAACACAATTCAGCTAAGATGAAGTCTCTAAGAAGGCCGAAATAGTGACAAGTGATGATGATGAAATGAAATGAACCTATATGCTATTTATATGAGGATTAGGTGACCTAATTATGATTTACAAAGCCCCTAAAACATGCTTGATTGCTAATTGACCTTGGGTTACAAGCCAACCCATTAGCTAACATCAAATCCTTCCTAATTTTCCCACATCTGTAAGCCATAGCCTCTAAAATGTTGATGTAATCCATCGTAAATGCTCCAAATGCCATGTCTAAGGGTGATGAGGTGTCAAAAAGGTGTAGATATCTTGAAGATCCAAAATTTGAGGGTTGCCCCTCAAATCCACCTCAATATCTCATGTGGGTTCCCAAGATCCAATTAGGGTGCCATACAGTGGTCTCCATCTGTCAAACAAGGCCTTCTCTCAAGCATTAGGGCTTCCTCTGGTGCAACAAGTCCTCCCTAGTCTCTTAGTGTGACACCATCCTCATTTGGGCTCTGAATCAATTCTTGCCCGTTAGGTTGTGTCAAGGCTAGCTTGGGGGTGTACTGGGTCTAGTTTTGTCATTCGGAAGAATCCTCAAAGCTAGGTCAAAGGTGACCAACGTCCTGGGTCTTGGAGCTACTCTGGGATATGTGTCATCTGGTAGTGCTATCAGGAGGCTCTAGTCTCTAACACTATACCTGCTTAGGTCACTGTGCCCAAAGCCTGGGATGCTAAACCACTGGCAAGAACATGGATTCTAGTGAAAGAAACCTTTCATTAGGGACTAAAACCAATAATGCATCGAAGCGAATGAAACTTGAATTTTTAGGGTAGTTTAATACTTCAAAGAAAGATCTTATTCCAAAATCAAGACCAAGATCTCACAAAGGTGATTTCTCCCTAGTTAGGAGTGGCTAATGGTCAACCATATTAAGTGCTTCTAGCCCCTAAGGGGAAGTAATAGTTCCTTGGTCCACTCATCAATTGATAGGTTTTAATGAATGATAATGGAGGGGATAATACTTCATCGCCAAGTGCCATGGTCAAAAGGATGAGAGGGGTCCACATCTTGAGTGTATAGTTGTGAGGAGAAAGCATTCATGGATGCATGAATTATTAGCTCGGCCTAATTTTTCCACCCTTCTTGTGCGCCTTTTACTTCTTCTTGTTTATTCCTTAGATTACCGCTTATAGCTCAAGGGTTGGAGCTTGCTTTGTAGGATGTAGCAGTTTTATTACCCTTTAAAGATGAGTCAGTTTATCACTCATCGGTGTTGAGAAATGAAAGGGTTTCTCTTTAATGTAATGGAGCATCATGTGCTTAGGAATCGGGTGATGGCCATATGAGGGAGGTAAAGTTCAAGCTGGGATTTTGCCCACATGCTAATTCTTATGTACCAGCCATCTTTTACATTTTGATTTTTTTTGTCTTTGTTTTGCGTGGCCATGATATGCTTTTCCTTTTCTTTTAGATGCATCGGCCTCATAGGGCCAAGTTTAGGGGCCCTACTTAAGGTATGTGAACATATGAGTGCCAAATCCCCAAGAACCAATGACAAGTTGTACTCGAAGAATGGAGGTGAGATATGGGGCTTGTAATGTTGCATGGAAGATTTTAATTATGATATAGGGAGAATGAAACACACTTTCTCAATCATGGCTTTTATAGGTAGTGCCACTCCTATGACCCAAAGGGCCTTGAAGGAGGTCCTGCTAGACTAGGGTCAAAGATTAACCCCCCCTTGTAAGGTGAAAGAACAAGTATAACGTCAGGGTTTGTCAATCTTTCTAATCACCCCATTATCCATACTAAATGCTCAAAACAAACATGTATAAGCACCCAATTGCAAAATGACACAGGTACCTTCTGAATAGCTTCCTACCTTCATCCAAGTGCTAATGCTGAATGGGTGAGAGGCACATGGTTGATGCAAGTGGCAAAGGCACAAGGCATATCGTCATCTAATGGTGGCTATTGGATGTTTGGTTGAACCATTGGGTGTCAAATATAGGAGAAAAATTTCTTCCTATCGGGTTACCCATTTTGGTGGTTAACAATATCAATGTAGTTCCAAACAAAATTTTAAGAACCATCATACCATTAGAAGTATCAGAAGATGAGGGTTCCAAAACTGAGATGCAAGATGGAAATATGCGTTGTCGTCATCCAGATTATGAAAGTTATCATATTATTCAACAAACTCGTCAAAGATGAAATCAAATATGATAAGCTAAGTAAATACCATATTCTAGTGAAGAGAAATTCAACTGTGGAATCTTATCATTTCCCGAATCATAGAAGTCATTGCCAAATATTTTTGTGAAAGATTGAATTAGGATGGTCTAACTCTTTCACAATTCGAGTGTTTTGATCAACTCTTTGTACCTTGTTTCTTCTCATATCGAAAACCTTGACAACATCAAGAATAGAGAATCAAGAAAAGAGATTACATGCTAGTACAAAAATGTAAAGCCTTTCCATAAATATGTATTGAAGCTAAAGCATTTCTAAAGGGGAAGTCAATGTCATAAACATAAGTATATAAAAATAAGTAGTAATTAATAATGAAGAGACTCATGCAAGGACATGTCTTGACTCTTAACTAAAGGAATTGATTCTTAGTTTAAACTTAAAGGCACCAAATTAAGCATTTATGCGAGGCCGTCAGAGTAATTTGATCATCATTTTATCATCTCTCATATGTTTCATTCAATATAATATTTTATCAAAATGGATTTCTTTATGTTATTCCAAATGTTTTGGGTTATATGATATGAAACAGATTGGTTCATCACACAACATGAAGGGTTTCAAATTCCTTTCTATGAATCCACAAATATCACAATGAATCCACAAATATCACAAGAGCCCCAGGAAAAAATTGTAACTCTATAAATGGAACCCCCCACTAATGGGCTCTTTTGGGATATGTAATTAGTGAGAGACTGTTGTGTTGGTGATAGTGGCAAGAGATAATGGCAACATTTCTTCAAAGGAATTGGTCAAAGAATGGTGCAACAATTTGCAAACTCGAATTGAATATAAAACTCAGAATCCTTTGACACTTGGAAAGAGATGAAGGAAGGTTTGTTACAGAGATTTTGTCTTGAAAATGATATTCTCAAAATCTTCTGTTAGTTGTCTCCATGAAGCGAATGGGAGCGATTCGAGAGTGTGACCTTAAGATGAAATTGTCGATTTCTTGTCTCCCCAACATTCAAAATGTAGTTTCCATTGAACACTGATACTTCATTGAGAAAACAACCATTGTAGCCTTGAAGATTGAAAATGTTAACTGTTAGATTGAGGGGAAAAAAGGGCTATGGTCTTAGTGTTGATAATATCGGCAATATTTTGCAAAATATCGCGAATATCACACGATTATCAGGCAAAGGATATTTCAGCAGGTAAATATTGCAATATTTTCAGATTTGAAAATATCGCGATATTTTGAAAATCTCGGCTAAATTTCGCCATATTATGAAATTTTGGCTAAATATCATTACTTCTTTGTATTTTTAAAAATCTGAAAAATGATTTTTTTTATGTTTGCTGATATTTTCCGATATTTCCGCTGATATTGCCGAAAAGATGTTTTCAGGACCCTCATGCATATTTTGCCGAGAATAATATTATCAACACTAACTTCAAAAAACGCCACTTGGTGTTAATTTCATTAACTCAAAGTTGGATATTATTTTGCCCTGAAAAAATTCATACTGTCTATTTCAGTAAAAAATTGGAAGTACATTTCAAAGGCAGATTGATGGCATCAACTCAAAGCTGGATACATAAATAGGAGGTGGCTACTTGCTTCACCTTCTATGTGGGACTCTTGGTCTTCCTGATGACTCCTCATTTTATGTACCTATGTACTATGTACAATAGTAATCCCAAAGGATTATGTGTGTAACATTAATAAGCTGACAAACAAGAGACATCCCTTTCATCAAGATAAGAAGCCTAAGTAGTTGGGGTCTATGCAAAATGATAGAATACTAAGACATTTCCTGCCTTGAAACGTTCTTCCAATAATTCATACAAAGCCTAAGATTAATAGTTTAGAAAAAAGGGAGGACTTGGGAATTGCTACAAGTTTGGAGTGCCTCATTAGAAGTAGAATGACCCAACCTTACAATAGGATTCCAAACTATGCAGACAAAGAAGATTTCAGGAATGCTAGGGACATTCAAACACTTGTAATCCAATTGAGAGACTGAACTACCTAATATTCCCTCCCGCTCACTTGTGCTTATTTTGAATGTGCATGCACTCTTTGAAAAACAACACCTTAGTGATTTTTGTCGTTTTTATGTCTTCGAGTGGAATTATTTTTGGCATTATCTTCTCGTTATAGAAAGATGGACCTTTTGTTTTTTTGTAATAGGTTGTCCTTTTTTACATAGAAGACGTGTGATAATAATTTAGTGTTCAACTAAGGCTTATTTATTGGTGCCTTGAAAACCATAGTGGTCTGAGTCACGATTTAAATAAACTGGAAGACTCGAGTCTATATATTTAGTCTATTGTACAATAGTTTTAATAGTTTTTTTTAGCTGTTTTGTGAGTTCGTTCAATATTCTTCAAGATGAAAACATGTTCCTCCTATAATAGTTCTAGGATGTGATACCTGTTGAAAATTAGGGTTAATGTGTTGATATTCAAAGCAATTTATCTTGTTTACATTTAAATTTCTTTGAGTTACTATTTGTTTCCATTGTCATTAATATGGTTTTCAACATTGTAAGATGTTTTTTCTCAACCTTTTCGGCAAAAGCTTTATTTTTGAATGGTGCTCGTGCATTATATGGATCAAGATTCTCTATGGATTTGAAAATAAATAATTCACTTGGAATATAATTTTGATTAGTAGCTGCTTGATTATGTAATGTTTCATTTGTGAGTATAGTCATTCAAATGTTGATTGGATCCATCTTTGGCATCTCAAAGAGATTCTGACATCCAAGTGCTGGGCAACCTGAAAATTTAGTTGTCTTTCCTTGTCTTCTTCATCTTTGCTTGTGTCAACTTGATAAAAGTATTGGTATATAAATTTGAAGCTTCACCCAGTTCTATTCTTAGGTGAAACATAATATATTTTGTGTTGTCAATTATTCTAATTGTGTCTTTGTTTGAAATTTGAATATAAATACCATGTCTCTTTTGTACCTTTGTATTCTCATTTATTTTTTGCATGTTTTACATTGACATTGCATTCATTTTTTGAATGGAAATGCCTTGCCTTGGTTATACCTTTGTATTTCCTCGTTTTTTTTGCATATTTTATTGGGATTGTGCATTTTGGGTGTCTAGGCACAGATTTCTGCTTGCTCTTCTTGTTCTTGATAGTGATTCATTTATATTTATATATGGTGGGTAAGATATTTTGGTTAGGTTCTGTATATGTTTTTTGCTTGCTTATTCATTTTTGTAATAATCATTGTGCCTGTAACATGTAATTTTGCAGGGTGATCGGTTAAGAACCGAGTTGGATTCTCTTCATGGTCAAGCTGCAATGCTGGCTGCATTAGTGTCTGCATCACGAAGGTTGCCACTTGGTGTTCCATGCAGGTATATATCTATAGTCTTGTGCTTTTCCCTATTATTTTGCAATTGCAAACAAAAGTAAAGAATTAAAATAAAAATGTACCCGTACTATTAAATGGGTAGGTTTTTACAATGCCATGTTTTTAATATTGATTTCATTAAACAATGCTCGTTTGTAGCTACTTGCACCTAACTGTGGCAGATTCTTCTCATTCGTTTGGATGTTTACTCTTTATTTGGAGGAATACCTTTATTGACTTAATTATTCAATTAATCTTGTGTATGAACATATTCTTTTTTTCGTAAATGGTTTTTTGCAATCATCAATGGAGGACATCTAAGTCCCTTTTAATTTGATTCAATCACCTCTAATATTTGTGATTTGGATGATTTAACTACATTTACAAAGTGCTTGTATGCTCTTTACCTACAAGGTCTCTATTTGGAATTTGTAGACACACAATGATGTGATATTTATTCATATGTTGAAAACACTAATTAGTAATCATGCACTCCACATGGTTGTATTACATTTTCAGCAAAGTATAGCTAGATGGCTTGTTGTTGTTGAAATTCCATGCACCTTAGGTCAGGTCTATGCCTTAGCTAGGAACACAAACACACTAGAGATGCCCAACGAAAAACAACTTTGCACAGTGGAATATAACAACAACAGATCAACAACAGCACACAAGAATTTGGCCCAAATCACATTCCTTATTAGTCCATCAATAAGAAAACAATAGGGCTCCTGTACGAGGGATCATGGCCCTTTACAAACCCTGATACAATGCTATACTACACAGTCAGTCCTTGAACTAAAACAACTGGGGCTGAGGCCAATTACAAATACAATCAGCTTTACTTTGCTTTCAAAATACAACCAGCAGTAACTTGACTTACCTGGGCTGTTCCTTTAGCCCACAGTCCTCGTGCCAGCTTGCTGTCCTTGCTGTAGCTGCCTTCCTTCTCTGCTACAGACTTCTTTTGGCCTATGTCTGCTCCTTTAGACCCCGTGCCATCTTCAGCCTGTCTTAGCTGCCCACCTGGCAGCCCTAGGTGCAATCTCCACAGCAAACTACTTTACTTGGGCTGTTCCTTTAGCCCTCGTTTACCTTGCTGTAGCCTCTGCCCAGCCGTGCTGCTCATTCTGCTAGCTCTGTGGAAGCCCTAACTAGCTGCGGACTGTTCCTTTCAGTCCTAACTAGACCTGATGGGCCATCGGTCTGCTCTGTCATGTGGCGGCCTGTTCTGTTTAAGTGCTAACAGACCACAATCTCCTTTGCCCTGCTCCAATACAAGTAGTCTAGTTCTTAAACAGACCTCTGGCCACCAGTCCTATGCCTCGGCCCTACCAAACAGACCCTTGGCCTAGTCCTTCAGACCTCCAACCAGCCCTAACCAGCCTCAGATCTCCTTCTTGTAGCCCTCTGTGGCCCTAACCAGGCCATGCTGTGTCCTCAGTCTCCAACACTCCAGCCTCAGCCTCCCTTAAACCACACAGAACAGACCCTTGGCCCTGCTGTTCTGCCCTGCAGCCCTGCAGCCCTCCAAGACAGAACCTCACTCAGCCTCCAAGACAGAACACATCCTTGCTGTGGCTATCATCCAAGGTCTGCAGCTAATTTTGTTCTTGTCATCATGTCCAAAAATATTACCACAAAAGTAGGTCAGTGGAACTGAAATAGTACTGTCAGTGTAATACAAACTGGCAGTGCCATGGCAGCTCCTAAATCTAAGTTTAAGAAAAAATGAGTACAAAAACATGAAAGATCTAATAACAAAACCCTAGAGGTCAAAGTAGCTAGTCTGACAGGGAAGGAATACAGGGACATAAATTGAAATGAGGACACGAGTGAAAATTCAATCTCAGGAAAACAGCATGTTAAGTGGTGGTGTAGCTGAGGGCCAAGACTGAAAGAGAGTCTAATACAGAGAAACATTAAATTATTACTATAGTCCTAGTTCTTGATTTCATTAATAAATGAAATATTGAAATTATGTGGCTGGAGTGGCCTGCAAAACCCTACTTTTGAAACCAACTTGAGTTCTAAGAGAGTCTTGATTAACCGGAAATTGAGCATAAATTATATTTGCATTTGCTGATTTTAAGTTACTCTTTGTTGAAATGAATGGCCCTATGCTTAATGTGGTGCAGGCTGCCTTTGGCTATTTTTGAAGTAGCAAAGAAGTTTATGCTGGAGTCTAGTCGGAAGGCTCGAGCAGGTGTAGAGAAAGAAGTTGGCTGGATGCTTTTAGCTGCCGTCATCTCCTCAATGTCAAAAGAAGTACTTTAACAAAACTTCTCTTTTTTTCGATAGCATCCAAGAGTGGTTGTAACTTATTAGTTTGACACATTTGCTTGGATGCCATTTGATATTTATTAATTTTGATAAATCCCTTTGAAGCTTGAGGGTAAGATTAACTTTTGTTACACCAATCAGGAGCTAGAAGAACAGGAATTTGATATCCTTGCTCTCTGGACTATTCCTTTTGGTGGTAATATTGAACATCGACTGAAACAAGCAGAAGAAAATTTAGAAGCAGAAGTATGGTGGGTTCTCTTTTCTTTCCTGTTCTTTGTAAATTAAATCTCAATATTGGCTTTTAGTTTTCCCAAAGTTCTTTTTCTAGTACTTGGAAGTATAACAGGGGGACAACCAAGTAACTTTATAAGATTAAAAATTTAGAGAAATCTCTGAAGTTTAAACATGCTGAAACAGAAAATCCGTTTTAAATTTTAAATTGCAAATCGCTGCTTAGATGATTCCTTGTTTACAATTAGTGTATTGGAAATTGTTAGAATTTAGTATAAATGAAGAACTGAATCCATTTATATTCTACACTAAGAATTTAATTAGCATTGTTTATATCGTTTGTCTTATGTTTCAACGTTCCAGAGTCCCACAGAAAAGTGAGAACAAGAAAAAATAAAACAGCAAAAAAGTAATAAATAATCTGCAGGAGAACAGTCAGTTAAATAAGTAAACAAGAGGTTTTGGCTTCCATGTGAACAAGCTATTGCTTACTGTGTAGAGATAATAATGCTTTCTATTTCCTTTCTTTTTGACGGTTTGTGGCTTATGGGGGTTTCTCAGCCTAAATATTTTGGCTAAGTCATTGTATTGTTTTGAGATTGCTAAAACAATTTTTGGTCTGGTAAAATATCCAGCCTCATGTTTTGTCTTTCAGTATAATTTTTATTGACCTGGGAAATTTGAGTGCTTTTCAGATTGAAAAGCCTGGATAGACAGGTTGTCAGACTTTAGGTGCATTCCATTTCTATAGTTTCACTTCCCCACAATATATGCATCTTAGCCTGTGGTATACCTGTGAAGCTGAAATGTTTGAGGTCTTGGAAATTGTAACTAGGTTCGGTCTTCATAATGACCTTTTGTAATCATGACATTGTATATTTTGTATAAAGAAAGAAAAAAAGAAAAAGAAAGAAAAATAATTTTATTTTATTCAAAGCATGAGTTTCATTCTCAAATTTAGGTCAAAAGCATGGTCTACGCGCTTCTAGGACTTTTTAGGTCTTACCAGGACAAATGAGAATTTATGTCATGTATTATAGCCCCATTTGGACTCTTTGTAATAAAGCAAAATAATCATTTTGAGTCAATAAAAAGCCATTTATTCCTCCAAGACCAAGTCGGCCCAGGCAAGGAGAAGTCACTATAAAGAAGGGCTATTCAACCCCTCAAGAAGGCTATAAATAAAAGGAGCTTGACTAATTTGAGACACACTCATCACAAGTTCAATATGCAATAGCGGAGGAGAAAGGGCTGGAATTATGAAGAAAAGGAGTCGTCAAAATTCCTTGGGTTTATCTCTTTCTATCCACACGTGTGAAGCTGCGAAGTTGTAGGAGGCCGAAATTGCAGGGCCGAAATTCTGAAGTGACGCTGTAGGGCCAAAATTCTAGAGCGAAGCTGCAAAAGGTCGAAGTTTTGAAGTTGCCTTGGAGAAATCTTGTTGGGAATGTTGACTTGGTGCTTGGGAGGGTTTTGGGATTTGGTCTTTGGTTTTTGGAAGTCTCATTGTAAGTAGATTCTATAAAAAGAGAAGCTTTATTTTTGGGTTTTCCCCTTGGAGGGGTTTTGCCCTGGCTTGGAGCCAATATCTTGTGTACTTGTCTCTCTATGATCTTCATTGTTTTGGTAATTGCATGATGGACAAGAACTAAATAAGTAATAAAAGACCAACTTTCATCACAAATAATTATCAAGTTAAGGAAAATCATCTATAATCTACAAGTCTCTTGATTTTCCAACATGGTATTAAAGTTAAGGTGCAAGGAGACTGAATATCACATCATCTTTGACACTATGGAATGGTTTATGAAGAAGGGCTTCAAGTTTCATGGAAATCTCACTACCAATGTTTTAAAACTCCGACTCCGACTCCGACTCGGCCGAGCAATGACTCCGACTCCGACTCCGAAACGGTAATGACTCGGCCAGCTCGTTTTCAATGACTTGGTCGTTGTAAAAAATACATTAAATATTTAGTTTTTTTATAAAAAAACATATTTTTGAAGATTTTAAACATAATTTTAAAGATTTTCATTCATGTTTCCAAACACACAACATTATAATATAGATGGAAGACAACATATGATCAAAGTAGGCTCATGAACCAATCCATTATATCAAAATGGTACCCAATGGCAATACATAGTCAACTGTCATACATGATCAAAGACCTAAAACAAAAAACACATAACCAAGGAGGCTAGAAATGGCCTCTACAAGACTACAAGTCTACAACAAAAGTACCACTGGCTAGTAGCTACTGCTAGAGGAGCCAAGATCATGTCGATCAATCTCTGGATCATCATCATCATCAGAGTCAGTGTAACAGCCCATTAATAAAAATCTTGAACTGTAAAAACTTTATAATATATATATACATTAAATTTTATAAAGCATATAATTAGACTTTATAATATGACATTATAAAGCAGATCACTAAACTTTATAACCTATATGATTGAAATGTTATAAGTAAATATATAACATTAAATATTATAACATATATTTAATAAGGTGATCATTTAAAATATTTATAAACTATATTAATTAGCATAAAGACTGGGTATCGATCTTATATAATATCTAAAACTCATAAAGACTACCTACCTACTGGAAATTAATGACAAGAAATATCGCAGAGGCTTTAATGCTGAGAGGCGGTGGCTGCAAGTGGGAGGGCGGCCACCGCCAGGCAGGGGGGAATATATATAGCAGAAGGCTGACCCGGGAGCAGGGGGGCAGAGAGAAGAAAGGAAAAAGACTCATTAGCAGGAAACCCGGAGAAGAGTTTACAGCAGAAGAGCCTTGAGTGATCTGAGTTCTGGGCACGGAGGGACAGAAAGCCTCTCTGGAGAGCTTCTCTGGATCGGGCAACCAGGTTGCTCTGTCAGGTCGGGTGGTATTGGCCATCTCGAAATTGAATCAAAGGAATACCAGTTCAGCAGCGGAATCGGAAGTCAGCAGCAGCTCAGGTAGGTGCAGATTTCAGTTTATGCATTACTGTCTTTAATTAAATTCATGGTTATCTCTGGTTGCTGTAAATAGAATTTCGGTTACTACACATGGTATCAGAGCGAGGTTGCAAACTCTCGGACCTTACCAAGGTTGTTGGGATCATATCTTATTGTAAACCCACTGTATTTTTATCACTGACTATGCAAACTGTGTCATATACTACTGTTTCCACAGTTTTTTTTTGTGCACTTTGTGATTAAATTAGCTCTATTTAGATTACTATAGCTTCTCTCCTTTTAGTTCCATTGCTGTGATACGTTTTTATGCCACACCAACAAATCCAAAGACGAATTTTCTCAAAGACTGTACACTGAGTATCTGTGAATATTCACAAATCTGTGACAATTTCTTCTCCCACTGGAGTTCCCTAACGACAAAACCAGCACAACATCGTCTGAGAAAGATAATCAAAGGTTCTGTAGATAATTTAAAAACAACATAAATCCTAGATAGTCACGGTCACCTCTAATGCCAAAGCTTTTCTGGCTCCGATATCATACATCAAATGGCAAATAATGACAGATTTAGAGCTGGACACTCCGAAGTCATTGTCGGTTTTGAACGTATTTTCAGAAGTATGAAAAAGTTAAAGGATACGTTTTGAATAAAAGACTTTGCTGCATACCCATTAGAATAACTGACTTTCATGCTACCAGGATTTGACCATGGAAATAAATTCATTAAAATTTTCAGGTTATAACGACGCAGCATAATAGAAAATTAATTCTAGCTAGTCGACTTAGCATGTTGCCACTGAGCATAACTCTCAGGTAACAAGTGAATGTCAGGAGAGCAGTTCTTGGTAGCGGTCGGACCCCTTCCTTTGGACGGCATCGAATGAAAGGTGCCAACAAGGTTGACTGGAGAGTTAGCGAAATTGTCATGTTTACCTTACGATAGTCGATGACCAAATCTACTTTAATTGTAATCATCAAATTTGGGAGATTGTGATATTCATTAGTCATAATTTATGCCCTAATTTGAATCGACTTTGCAAAGATGTATTGTATTTCTAATTGAATATTATTCCTAGAGAACGGTTTGGCATAATGCGTGAATCTATATATTAACAAAATTTTCCTTTCTTTAAAATATAATGGATATAATTTTTCCTGTAATACATTACAGAGTATCACGCTCCCCGAACCCTTTGCTCGCTAAAAATGCTCTATCTTCTTCATAGCCGGAGGTGTTCCACGCTGCGGCGACTCTATTCAAGCGAAGAAGAGGGAGCTAACGCTGCTTTGAGCACAAGTAAAAGCATCAAATACAGACGCAATGGATGCGAATGGCAGTGCCAGTTTAGATGATGAAGACGCCTCTGAATCCGCAATCTCGAATTCTGCACTTCCATTTCTGAGATTGTCCACCAGAATCTCCGTCAAAGATTTATTGTGCTCCGCCATGGCCGAACTGAACTTCTTAACACGGCCTGTCGCTGTGATTTCCGCTTTGCAGCTTAAACTAAATACTTTCCTGGCTTTTTCGAACTCCTGTTGATTATTTCAATATAAGTGGCGAGACTTCCTTATTGCCACGGATTAGATGACGCGTAAAGGCCCGACGGTATCAACCTGTGGGAGGAAAGACGGGAGGCACGTAGATCTCCTTTTCTGTCAACCTGTGGCCATCGAATAAATATTGTCGACGAATGG
Source organism: Pinus taeda (assembly GCA_000404065.3). Classification (NCBI taxonomy): domain Eukaryota; kingdom Viridiplantae; phylum Streptophyta; class Pinopsida; order Pinales; family Pinaceae; genus Pinus; species Pinus taeda. The sequence goes on from APFE031636133.1 coordinate 16,582, forward strand.
CAATAAATAAATGGGTGGGTCGAAACCTCCACCTGAAACTCCCATCGTTTTACAAGGCATATCATATAACATTGACATTGTAAGTTTGATATGGTATTAAGGTTTATTATATCACATGGTTTGATATATAATATATATCGTATGATAATTTTTCCTTCAATTATTTTGTATAATTAGGCACGCATCTGACTTTGCCCATAATTATTATGTCAATCCCATTACGGGTGCACGCTGTTAACAATTAGATTGAGTGGAGTTTAATGTTAATGTTGAGGTGCGGGCTCCGGGATCTTCTTCTCGACTCTCTCGTTCAATCACAAAGCTTTGGAAACCGCCCTTTCTGGTTACCATTGTGGTTTTTAAATTCCGCCAAAATTGCCATGGGACTTTGGAACTCTACCTCTCGTTCTTGAAAAGGCCAGACATGAGCAGATGGATCATGAAATTTTATTGGGGGCCTCTCAAACCACTCCGTAGGAAAAGAGGAAAAATAAAACCCGCGGAACCTCCAGTGGATACATGTCGACACATTTCCAAAGCGGCGAAAAGCGGTATTTATACAATGAAATAAAATTGTGATTTCCTAAGCAGGTGAATAGAATAAAATTGTGATTTTATTTTTGGATTATTATAACAACCAATTTCATCATATTAGAATTATTTATATTCGCCAAATTATTTTATTAAAAGGAATGTATATATTATAAATTGGAATTGTGATTTTCACTAAAAACACACATGTATTTTCATTATTAAATTTACTTTCGGTTTCGGTTTTAAAAAAAAAAAATTTGAGTATTTTGGGATTATTTTTTTTTGTTCAATTTGAATTCAATTAATTTTACAAAATTTGATTTATTTTTATTTTAAATAAAGTTTATATTTAAATAAATTTTAAATATTAAATGGAATAATTTAAAAATAAAAGAATAGTAAATTCTGTTTAAAAAGTTTTTTTTTATATGTTGTCCTGTAATATAATGTAATGGTATTGTTTTGATTATTTTTTTTTTATTAGTTAAGTTAAAACTATTAAATTTGTTTTGGATTTAAAAAGTTGACCTATATAAATAATTTTTAAACTGTTTATAAATTTTTTTTTTATTAGTATTTATCTGAGTTACTGTTAGTTGAGAGTTTGAACATTTTATTATACAATACATAATAAACGGTTATATTGCAATTATTACTCTTTATTATTCCTGCTATGGTAGGATATAAGATATAACACATTCACCACGTCAACATTATTCTGACTCCCCGGCAGTTAGTTTGGCATTTAGTTTAAAAGACCGACAGTCTGTGGTTGACCCTGACCGTCCCGCTCTTTTTCCGGTGGAACCATATCATAACAATAAAAATAATATCATCTGCAATGACAACCAAGAGATGAGTTAAGTACAAATATATAAAGAAAGGTAAGTGAACAGAAAGAAATATAATAAGATTGAAGGAAAGAAAAGGACGCAGAATAAGAGTATAAATAAAGAGGAATTTTAACAGGGATGTTTAGAATCTATACCCTTCTGCATTATTCATTTTAGGATAGAATACCCTGCATAGGACAAGGAGGTCGCGAGACCATCCTCCTTGACCTCGGTACCAGTAAGATCCGCCTAGCGGGTAAAAATAACAAAACTATACCCGTTTTTTTTAAATGTATTATCGCAAAAGAAAGTTACGTATTAAAATTCGGTCGTCTACCTCATAACTTTGATAAAATTTTATTGTGTGTTCAGGAACCATTGCAAATGGTGAAGACATACGAGCGACG
>APFE031636147.1:0-19025 GCA_000404065.3 Pinus taeda
ATTGGGTCCACCATTCCATCACAAATCACAATTACATGGCGTATTGGCCAAAAAACCTAATACACAGGAAATACATAGAAATTCCGAAATTCCAGATTTCAAAACTTATGAAATCGGGTCTATAATCCCATCGGGTTTGGCCTTTATCGCTTATCACAATCGCATTGTGCATTGGCCCTTTGTATCGGGGATACGCCAATCTACTAATCGTCAATAACCCCGATCAAATCCTGACCGTTGATCCTGCTCCTTAATCCAATGGTTGGCGTGTGATCGCACATCGACCCATCGCTTTATTTCATATCGTAATATCACTATCGCAACAGCCTAGGGGGTCTTCCCTTTGGCTATGCTGATAGTCGGTCCACCGATATCGCACATCGCATATCGTATCGGCGGGGTCTATGCCTCTGCTCCTTCGGCTACCAATCGCCCGATCGTTCCGATCGCTGATCATTGCAATCGCTCCATCGCATTGATCACATGACAACATAAATCATTAGAACATATGACAACATAAATCATCGAAACACATGATTTTCCCTTCGTGTGACTGCCTCACGACAAGATACGACAAGTGTGACGCTTAAGATAGGGTTTAGGACTATCGTGACAAAACTTGTGCGACAATGCTTAAGACTTTGTGAACAGATGTGACATATGTTTACATGGTTGGGACAACTCATATGCATAAAGACTAACCTTCAAAACCACTAGAAAAGGCTCGCAATAATTGTACAACAACCAAATATGCCAAAAGACAACAACTAACCCAACATGCCAAAGGGACCAAAGCACCACAAGAACACTCATGAAATGAGCTCTAGAATTCGCAACAACAATGAAAATATCAAGGAATTTTATGAAATTGGGTGAAAGCGAAAATTTTGGAGGGTGTTATAGCAATTGCAACACTTGGTGACACACTCGTTGAACTCCAACTTCTTTGTCTTGGTTAATTTTTTCTGTCCATGGCCTTGGTTCTTCAAGGAGTATTGATTCATTGTGCAGTTTACTTTGGCCTTCCGACTTACCCCACAAACATACATGGTGCCCTCTATACCTTCTCGATTGAATACAACATAAGATTCAACATAATCACAATGTTTCGAGTTCGGAAGGGTAGTGTGGCTCGCGAGCTTAAGATTTTTAGAGTATAAATTTTCATCTATGGTGTTGCTCCACTACCACTAGGTCTGGATAGTACCCCGACAGAGTCACACAGGAACACAAACATTGCTCCACTTCAAGTGAGCTTGGACAGTACCTCAGTGGAGTTTCTTGCTTCACCTCTCTGTGCAAGGAGCATTTCTTTTCTTTCACCTTTAATTATTTATTTAAAGAGGCTATTCATTGACACTTATTTATTTTGGGGTAGAAGATGGATCTCGACTTATTAAGATCAGAAGAGGTTGTTCCTTTAGAGAATCATATAGATCCATTTGATTTAGGTTTGCTCATTTATAATCCCCCCCTTCTCCATTTCTACTAGTTGGATAAGCTTGAGAACACCAAAGCAGAAAAAAATGAGTATGAGCACGAGTTTTCCAAACTAGACATGGGCTCATGGTTGGACCAAAAATCTATGTACAGGTGGATCTTATTTTTTGTCAATAATTCAACGGCCAAAAGATGTAGCCAACATAAGGAAGACAGACAGAAGGCTAGAAAAATGTTGAAGTGTCACAAATATCTTTATAGTTTGGCCACACACATACTTAGAAGCCATGACATATTCATGCACAACACTTATTCACATAAAGGAAAACAAAAAAAATATTCAAACAAACAAACAAACAACAAAAGAAAATACTATGTAAACAGTGTAGGACACAACAACAGATTTTCATTGAAAATGTTGTTTCAAGTCTTGGCCATTGACAGGGAGAGAGTCAATCTTCCTGTCAAGTGATTGAAGACGATAAGTGTGATGGCAAAGATTTTTGTGCACCATGAATGGCCCAATCCCAGGGACTGAATCTTAGTGTGTTTGCCTTTGTCGTCGTGGATTTATCCCACTTTAAGACTAAGTCACCCACACTAAAGTTATTTTTCCATGCAGACTTCTTGTCAAACCACCTCTTGATACGAGTTCGTTGAAGTGAAGTGTTTTCATTAGCTTTCAATATTTCGTCCTACAGCTTATGAAGAGTGTCCATCCTACATTGAACTAACAAACATGACTTGCTTTTGGATTCTTGTGATAGTCGGAGAGCAGGAAAGTAGATGTTTGGAGGGAGGATGGCTTCTTTTCTGTACACCAAGAAGTAAGGGGAGGTGTTCAGGGAAGGTTTTTGCATGACTTAGTTAGCTCATAAGGAATTCACCAAGGCAAAATGCCAATTTCATTGTTAAGAGAATATGGTCTTTTTGATAATGCAGATAAGGTTCTTGTTTGTGGATTCAGTAAGGCCATTGCCCTATGGATAATAATTAGCTGAATGTTTCAATACATACCTTTTTCCAATGCAAAATCATAGTCCTAATGATGAAAAGTATGTTGCATTGTCAAAAACAAGTGAAGTAGGAACGCTGAACCTGGAAATTATGTTATGTTGTAGAAAGCTGATGACTTCTTGGCCATTCACCTGTTTGAGTGGAACTACTTATGTGCGCCATATGAAGTAATATGTAGCGGTTAAGATGTAGCAGTGATGTTTTGATGTATGCGGGAAAATTTCCTGAATAATTTCCAATCCCCATTGTTGATGTGGGGTGGATGGCTTCTTGTTTCTGTCTGCACACCTTTGATATACCAGACACTTGCAAGCATAAGCATAAGAATCTTTGAATAATGTAGGCCAACAAAATTTGACCCGCATAGCCTTATGTGAATCATAGAGTCTTAATGATGAAAGGTATGTTGCATTTTCAAAAACAAGTGAAGTAGGAATGTCAAACCTGGAAATTATGTTATGTTGTAGAAAGTTGATGACTTCCTGGCCATTCACCTATTTGAGTGGAACTATTTATGGGAACCACATGAAGTAATCTATAGTGGTTAAGATGTAGCAGTGATACTTTGATGTATGCGGGAAAATTTCCCCAATAATTTCCAATCCCCATTGTTGAAAAGGTTCTTCTGCAGCAATGGGTTGGGGCAGATGGCTTCTTGTTTCTGTTGGCACACCTTTGACAAATCAGACACTTGCAGGCATAACCATGAGAATCTATGAATAAGTAGGTAGTAAAAGTTGGCCCGCATAGCCTTATGCATTGTAGTGTTTCCTGCAAAGTGTCCCCTGACTGGTCTATCGTGGAGATCACACAATACCTTTTCTAAATCATGTGCCTCCAAACATCAGAGCAGTGCTCCGTTGTGGTGATTTTTGAGAAACACCCCATGAACCAACTGATACAATAATGATTTAAGTCTGAGTTCCCTCTTCTATCATGTGGAAAAGTGGGAGGGAACTTTGTCATGCTCAAGGTATTGGGGCACATCCGTGTACCAAGAGTTTTTGTTTGTAGTGGGGGAGGCTTGCTCAACATTATACATCTCAATTTATTTCTCCCATCCTGAAAGATCTTCTTCCTCCTTCAAATTTAATTGTTTTGTTGCTACTTGGAAAATACCATGGACCTTGATTGTGTGAACTAGCTTGATTTATAGATCATACTCTTGTGACCCAGTCATCAAGTTCACTCTCCTTTCACCCAGCTCTTGTTGGACAAGTAATGACTTGACTGCTAGGTGTGAGACAAAGATAACACAATGGTTATTTAATATAAAGGGTATGTAATTATTTATCGCCTTGTATACTACATAAGCTTGATTTTCCACGACGGGGTGGTTAATATTTGGTCCTTACAAAATTGCGCTCATGAAGGAGATAGGTTGCTCATTTTTCAATTCATCCTTCTCAGTGAGTACAACAACAAGAGCGGTATCAGAAGAAACACCCATGGGCGACATGTGGTAGTTGTCTTTGTCTAAGGCACAATTGAGATTTCAGAAATCTACACACAGGTAGATTTCCCCAGACTTCTTCCTTACCGGAACAAAATTTGACACCCACATTGAGTGCTGCACTCTGTATATGATCCAAGCATACAACAATTTTATCAACTCTTTCTGAATAAGAGGCTCAATTGTTGGATGTACTTTCCTTAGCTTATGTTGAAATGGCTTGGCCCCTTCCTTAATCGGTATCACATACTGGATGATTCGTGTGTCATATGTCTTGAGTTCATCATACGTCCACGTGAAGAAATCACAATATGGCTTGAATAAGCAGATAAAGGCTTGCTGCTCTTGTGGTGTGCAGAAAGTACTGAGATTGACATATTTCAAATCCTTATCTATTCCCAAGTTAATATGCTTGTGCAATATTATGGAACTGTGAGTTTTGGCATTCACAATTCCCTGGAAGCGATTTTGTAGGTCATACAACTTTTCCAATGATACCACGCCCTTGGGGATGAGGTTTCCTTTACTTTCACTGGTTGCATCCTACAATGCCTTTTTGTGCTCGTACTCATCGATCATTGCATCTTTAAATACAATAGCATTTTCCATGAAGCACAATATCTGTTGGTCATCATAAAAAATGCATAAATTAGTGATATTATCGAGGATGGAAGGACTATAAATAATTTCAACAGAAAAAATGTCTCTCAATGGTGATACCCTAGTGGTAACATTTTCTAATGCATCTGCAATTGCGTTACACATTCTTGGAACATAAATAATATTAAAAGCTTGGAAATGTGAAATAAGACGCCATACCTCTTGTTGATAACTTCTAAGATGAGGTGACACACAATGTATAGTGTTATGTACTTGTCGCACCACAATTTCTGAGTCACCTACCAATTTTAGGATGGAAACATTGAGGTCAATGGACTTTTGCAAGCCCAAGATGAGTGCCTCGTACTCTGTAATGTTGTTCGTGCACCCAAATTCCAAGTGGCTAGAGATCAAATTATTTCTTTGTAGTGGGTCTATTAAAATGCAACCAACTCCAGATCCCTCTTGCGTTTTGGAACCATTGAAGTACATAGTCAAAACATCATATGTATAGGGACTCTGAATTACACTACTACTACTACAACTACTACTAACTGTACAAAGTTCATTATCACCAGCTAGACAAGGAAGGAGATCCAACTGTGTATCTGGTGGAACTGGGGATGACTGTGCAAGATAATACCCCAGTTGAGTTTCAAGGAAGCAATTGCTGAAAAGTAATTCTACGAAATCCATTGGTTCATTATTCCCATTCAAGGGAGTGACAATGTGTTTCATATATCTCTCTGTTTCTACCTGGATCTGATTATTTTTTCCCCTGTATGGAAGCTATAAGTGTGACCAGTCTGTGGCAAAGTACCCTTGTAGGTTCTAGACCAGCCTCTGCTAAATAATAATCCATATGATTCCAGAATGTCCACAATCACTATGTTTATACATTGGTGAACTCGTTTGTCGGATGATAAGCACCTGATGACATATCTATGTTCACCAATTGTGTAACCAACCTCATCCCATATCTACCTAAGTAACCAGCCAACCGGAGTAAACATGTGACGATAGGCTACTATGATATGATTCAACATTCTAGGCATCCTTAAGGAAGTGGAATCAATGAAAACCTATCAAACATACCTTCCACATCAACAACAACACTCCTAGGAGCCATTCCAACCACATAGGTGTCATGCCCATGGGTCCCACTGAGTTTTTAAACTATTAAACCTATGAACGCTCCCATGATATGGGCATGCCAACGTTTAGAGATATTTGAACGGTCCCACAAGCCTGCATGCCTACGTGAAGGGATTATTTCCAGTAGACCTGTGCCAGAGTCTGCAGGATTTAAGGCACTTTTCAAGCCCAAAATTCTAGCCACTGCCCAAACTTGCTGTAAATTTTGGAATCCATTAAACACATGATGAAAATACTAATAAACCAAAAACTAACTCCAGGACTAGGCCTAACCATCCCCAACTAGTCCGACATTCTGTCAAACACTTGGCATCAATACAATCTACAGGTCTAGGATACAAGACAAATCATGAATGATTGAAAACTCTTACGAGACATGACAAGAAGAATCACCACCTTATCCCTTGAACTGTTATGACATCAATTAGGTTTTTCATCCATTATCTTTTAAGTCACAAGTAAATACATGAAATAACCATGATAATAACCATGCTTACAACAAAAATTAAACCATGAAAATAACAGTGAGATATCAGCCATTAAATCCACATATTAATAAGTACAAGAGCAAGAGAACTTAACTTTTATTAGACATAGGCAAATCTAACTAGGTTCGGGACTTCCATGTACCAGCCGATCGTAGACATGGTTGAACTAAATATTTCTTTCAGCCAGTCAACCATGTGACATATTCCAAACATGAATGTGGGATCTCATGAAAAAAATCCAAAAACAACCAAGGGAATCTAGAGGTTAAACCACCTCCACCCTCACCAATCCATGATCACACCAAAACTGGTGCTCCGATCACAAAACTAAACCGAACTTGGAATGCCATCTAGAATCTATCACTATCCTTGAGGAATTTTTCCTCTCCTTGTATCCGAGTCTTTACCGCAATCCCATCTCGAAGCACTAGGCACCTCTCTCAGGCTTTACCATGTATCCCGTAAAACCGGTCAAGGGATTCCTAGGCCATTGGGAATGAAACTTCAGACCACCTCCACCTCGGATCCTGAAATCCATCTAGCAATTCCAAAGCTTGAAACTGCGATCAACATCCCAAATCACCACGACATCTAGAAAAAGGAAAGGCTAGGTTGAAAACCACTTTCATAACCTGATAAAACCATGCCATCGATAACAAGAGAAACATACACCAACATGAAAGGCCATGTATGTCAAAACCAACTAGGAAGTCACACATGAAATATGTTACTGCAAGTATTCTTGCTGAAGCTGCTTGATCCTATTATTCCTTGCTTGATCCTTGATTTCCTTCATTTCCCTTTGCTTTCTTTCCTTCCTTGCTCCAAAGCTAGAGCGCCCCAAGAAAATTATGTGTCCAAGAGTGAGAAAGAGACAGGGAATAATGAGGAAGCTCCAAAATTGAACTGACCAAATGTTACATTGACCAATCCTACCCACTGATCCTCTTAAGCCTTTTTATCAATGAGGCCTCTATTTTCTTCATTTTCCTCCTCACATGCAACTTGTGACCTTTTACCTTCGTTTTCTCCTATTTTCCTTTATTTTCATAAATAAATGCACCAAAAATGCCTTTTTTCCTTTTTAATGCATTTGCCTTTGAGTTTTCCAATTTCCTTTAGCCATAAACACATCCAATGATGCCCACTATGATATCTTTTCCCAGCATTCAACTTGGAATAAGTGTCCCTTAACCGTGGTTTTATTTGGCCTTTATTAACTTTTAATACATGGAATTTTGACTAGGGTTGTTACAAATTGCCTAGACATGAGTCTTGTCCAGCTGAATAATATGTGCATCTATTTTTTCCCATTTAGCATTGATTTTCTTGCAACAGATAATCGCATTTCATTCATTGATGCACCAAAATCAAACAAGAAATTTTGTACATTGAAATTGAATATTTTGAAAGTTAACAACAAAGATGGGGAGATTGGATACACATCCATTGTAAGTGCATTGAGTACAGATTCGAGAGAACCATAAGACTTATCAAAGCCCTTGTATGAAGAAGTAGTGTTACCTATGGAGGTATGCCCAAGTGCACATAGGAGAATGTCCAATTGGCTCATGATATTCGTTAATTCTAACATTGAAATGTTTGCACGAACCTTCTTCATGTCGTTGACTATGTTATAGTCCACAATGGGAAGACTAGCCAAGGTTTCTGGGGATGTAACTTGGTTTTTGGTTTCTAGAGTGATGGTTTTGTCCTTACTATTGTCCGAAATTTTGTTGAGACTATTTTCCTAGAATTTCTCTGAGTGTTATACACTGAGTTAGCCGATGGTTTGATTTTCCTTAACATATTTTCTTTAAATTTATGCTTTGACAACTCAATTGTAGTGGACGACCCTTTGCTTCTCAATTTGTACTGGTTGGCTTGCTTCTGGGTCGGACCATCACTCAGAGGATTCCTGTCAGAAGTACTCTTTTGGGTCATGAGCATATAGTTAAACATGTTCACTGCATGCCTGACACTTGGGGTTTCATCGAATGTAGTAGCTTCTTCATTTTCTTTAGTAGGCTCAGTCTACTCTTTATCCATTACTGAATCAACAAGCTACGTAGCGACCATGCTTATGGCTTGATTCCACTCTGGGCACGTCTTCTATGAATGTTGTTCTTGATGAAACGTGCAATATTGAGTTGTGCCCATCTTCTCAATGTTCAACACAAAATTGGATCCCTATGCAGACTTTGTTGGTTGACTGTTGCTACCGCTAGAAGCTAAATTCCTTCTGAACATGTTAAATCTGGGAGGCTTTCTACTCAAGGTAGTATCACTTGACCTTTGTTTGAGCCGTGTCATTTCATTAGACAAAGACTGACAAGATGAGTCAAGCTTTCTAGATCATATGGTTCTTTCTCTTTAGCCCTCCTCACAGAGGCTTAACACCTCTTGCTCGTGTCCTTGGACTATTTTGTTGGTTCATCATGTGAGATGACTCCGATAGCGTTATGAAGAACCAATAATGAAGAGTATGCTAATTCTTGAAGAGTGACAAGAAACACATCTTCAAGAGTAAAAACTATTATCCCTGTAGAGGTGGTCTTGTTTGTATTTAGAGAATATGGAAGATTGATTACTCCTGGGATTAATCTGAAAAATTTTACAAATTGACGTGTTATGGGGCGAATGGTCCAATCTGATCATACGAAATTTGTGTTTAGGATTGGGTTGAGAAGAGTCACCAATTTCAAAAGTACAAGAAGGGGAGGTGCAATGCACATTGTTTCCTTGACCAAAAGATGGAATGATGGGGTTGATGGGTTTATCAACCATAAAATATTGGCTTCCTCTTTCTAGCGCTAGGAATGTTGATGGTGTTGGACCCACCAACATCCAGGGTACCTCCCCAGTATGAAGACCCAATTAGACCTCACATTGATTGTTGTAGGAGTCCCATCTGGTATAAAGGCCCAGCTTCCAAATCCTTAAAGATTTGCCTTGGTTCTAGCTATTAGCATGAGAGAGCGATGCAATGGTGTCTTCGAAAAGAGGTTGTGTGCCTGGTGAGTGTTCAATTTCAAATGTGTCAAGGTTCTTCTACTTTAGAGGGGAGAAGAAAAGTGAGCCTCTAAGTGAGAGGTAATAATACCAACCAAGAAGAGACACACATGAACTAGAAGGATCCATCTAACATCTAGCGGAATAGTTCACAATGGATATGACAGTCATTACAACAAATAAATGAAGAAAGATCTCTCTAGTATCCCATGGAATTGTCCACAAGGATGGGACAATAATAACAACCATTACAACACATTTTGAATAAGATAAGCACTAAAATATCTGAAATAGTTCAACTATCTCAACACATGTAAAAGAAAACATGAAATACAAATGTCCACATAATAGTCTTACAAACATTCATGATCCATGCATGAAGAACGTGCTAGCCTTAAAGGTTTCTTTTATTAATTAAAAGTTCAAAGACACATGTTTATAATGTACATCACTAGCCTTAATAGTGGGACATTGGAGCCACTCCTCCTCAAAGAACTAGCTGATCTCTCTAATGCCTTTTGGGAGGAGCCAAGGTGAAAATTCCTTTGCTCATACAATGAGGAAGTATATATTACCATTGGTGACCCTTTGACTACCCTCGTGACTATTTTACTTCCTATTACTTTTCAACTTACATGACTATTTACATCCCATGTGTGTCGTTTGGACTTCCACTTTACCATACATTTGAATACAATATACATGGTCCACAATAGTGATGTAGCATATTAGCACTCATGACATGACACTATTGACATGGAATGCTTGGTGATGTGGAAATGTCAAGTCACTATTGCTGCTGAGTGCTGGATGTATTCTTGGATATGCTTTCTCTTCACCTCTGCATGGCTTGGTGATGCAAAGTCTTCAATGATATTTAGTATTGGATGGGAGTTGCAAACTTGTGTCCCTTTGCTTTCTCTTGATTGATCCACTTGTGAGTTCATATACAAGATATTCTTTAGGCATCCTTCCCTCCTTCTTCATCATATCACTATGACATGATAGTGTACCTGTTCCAACAATTCACTCATGATGGGACGACATCAATCTGAAAACCCCCTACTCTAAAATGATCCATTCTTATCCATCAACTGAGATTGAGACAAGTGATAGACTGGGGAGAGGGGCTCAATGATTTTGCATTACTATACAATGCATAACTTAGAGAGGCTTGAAGGGAAGAACTCCACAGTTTCTGGAGGCGGTGGGGTCCGATTGAGGGAAAGGACACTGGGAGAACCATCTACGCAATTTTGGATGTGAAGGGAGGTTGGGCTTATGTGCATTGTGCAGTTCTAGTAGATAAGGGAAAATATTGAATATGCCAAGTGTGTAGTTTAAGGTAGACTCGGAGACATAACTGTATGATTCTGGGGGTTAAGATCGGGAGTTGGACACTACAATTGCATGGAGAAGCAGCCCTGGGGGATATGGATTGCACATTGTGCAGTTCCAAGCAGCAAGGTCACAACTTAGAGGGCTGAGATTGTGCAATGAAAATTTCATTTGGGGCCTATTGAAGCAAATTTGCTCGATCGGGAAGATTCTTCGAAAACAAATAAGTGTGGGATGTGTGAAGAAGTGTGATGAACCTTGGTTGTGATCACACACTTAGCATACTTTGATGACATGAAAAAATAGATCATTAAAACACATGAACGAATCATTTCCATTCGTGTGACTACCTCACAACAAGATACGATAAGTGTGACACTTACAAGAGGAATTAGGATGACCATGATGACTCATGTGTGATAGTGCTTAAGACATTTTTTATGGATGCGAAAGATGTTTACATGGTTGGGAAAACTCATATACACAAAGACCGACCTTCGAAACCATCAGAAAAGGATCACAATCATTGTATGACAACCAAAGATGCCAAAAGATAACAGTTAACCCAACATGCCAAAGGGACCAAAGCATTGCAAGAACACTCATGAAATGAGCTCTAGTGTTTGCAAAAACAATGGAAAGACAAAGGAAGGCTCCGAAATTGGGTGCAAGCGAAAATTTTGGAGGGTGTTGCAACAACTACAATAGAAACTCATGATGAAAACAAAAAGAATGTGAATCATGATTTTAGAGACTCCAAGTTTAGGATGAATATCAACCATATTCTAAAGATTGATATGAGGAAGTTTTATGACAAGGATCTAGTAACATGGATAGTACAAATGGAGCATTTCTTTGATCTACATGATGTGAAACACACACAAAATATAGGCATTGCATCTTTATATTTAGAACCCAATCAATTTGTGTGGTATTGATGGCTCTGTTCTTGTAAATCACTTGTCACTTGGATAATTTTTATGGAGGAATTGATAGCACATTATGATGATACAAAGAGTAATATCTTATTTGGCTAATTGATAAATATTAAACAAAAGGGTTCATTTGGGGAGCACATTGAGGACTTACAAAGATTTAATATCAAGGTAACTACTATTACATAGGAGCATTTGATTGATGTCTTCATAGGGACATTAAAGGATAACATCCAACATAAGTTTTTCCTTTGGGAACGTAAGGCATTGGAGAATGCATTTAGGGTGGAAAGAAAAGTTGAAAGAAAAATTATGGCAACAAGGAAGTCTACCACTAATAACTATAAATATGGAAGTGTTACCACTCCTAGCCTTCCACAACCTATAAGGTTGACACCACAACAACTAGAAGAAAAAAAGAGAAAAAGGGCTTTGTTATAGTTGTGATAGAAAATACACTAAATGTCATAAGTTTGTTGAGAAGAAATTATTTTATATATATTGTGAAGAGGAGGAAGAAAAGGAAGAAGAAACTTTGAAAGAAGATTATATACACTAGGAACCAACCCAAGGGGTTGAAAAATAAGAAATGAATCCAACACTATCCTATAATGCAATGGTGGGAATTACGATTCCTCAAAATCTCAAGGTAGAAGGGTGTATCAAGAAGAAAATGGTAATAATGTTGATTGATTTAGGATGTACTCATAATTTTTTTCATTGTAAGATATCCAAGGTTTTAAATTGTCTTCTATATCCAATACCAGAGTATCAAGTAATGGTTTCAAGTAGAGGAACTATAAATTGCTTAGGGAAGTTCCATAATATCAATATTACCATGGGGGAATATGCATTAAATATCCGAATGCCTTCCATTCTAATGGGTGGTGCAGATGTTGTATTAGGAGTCCAATGGTTACAATATTTGGGGACGATAAGTTTTAATTTTCAAGATCTTTTCTTGAAATTTTTCTCAAAAGTAGAGGAAATTGAATTAAAGGGGTATCACAGGGAATCCTGGGAAGATAATCAGATCTAATGGCATGACAAATATTTTGAAGAAGGAAAAATGAGGTACAATTACACAATTATGTTCACTATATGTTCAAACATCTAAGTCATAAATTTCTCCAAATATCCAAACACTTCTTAATAATAATTCTGAGTTATTTGAGACTCCCAAAGGTCTCTCACCTATTCACGATCATGACCATGTTATTCACTTAATTCTAAGAATTATTCCTTAAAACATCAAACCTTACAAATATCCTTATACCTAGAAAAGTGAAGTTGAACGTATGGTTGCAAAAATGCTAGAGGTAGATATAATTCAACCTAGCCAAAGTTATTTCTCTTCTCTAGTAGTATTGTTATACAAAAAGGATGGATCATGGCATATTTGTTTTGATTATAGAGAGCTCAACAAGCTCACTCCTAAAGATGAGTTTCCTATTCCTATCATTGATGAATTGTTGGATGAAATACATGAAACAATTAACTTCAACAAAATGGATCTTCGTTCAGATATCATTAAATCATAATTAAGACATAAGACATTCCCAATTTTTTTAAAACTCATGAAGGTCATTATGAATTTTTGGTCATGCCTTTTGGCCTTACTAATGCACCTGCACATTTCAAGATTTAATGGATTCCACTTTCAAACCCTTAGAAAAATTGTGCTAGTATTTTTTGATAATATACTAATCTACAACAAGTCTTGGAAAGATCATGTTCAACATGTTGATAGGGTGCTCAAACTATTGGAGAAACAATTATATGTAAAACCCTCCAAATCTTTCTTTGGGGTACAAGAAGTGAAATATCTAGGACATATTGTATCTCATGAGGATGTTAAGGTGGATAATAAAAAAATTAAATCTATCAAGGAATGAAAAATCCCCACAACCTTAAGGCATATTTGAGGATTTCTCCGGTTGAAAATCTATTATCACAAGTTTTCTAATAATTATGGGAAAATAGCAGCACCTCTAACAACATTACTAAACACATATGCATTTTTTTTACTCTAGAAGCAACTAAGGCATTTGAACATCTTAAAGAGGCCATGTGTCGAGTTCCAGTCTTAGCTACATTAGACTTCAAAAAAATATTTATTGTAGAATGCAATGCCTCAGAAAATTGAATTGGTGTTGTTTTAATGCAAGAACGAAGACCCATTTCTATTGAAAGTCATCTAGTCAAGGGAAACTATTTACAAAAATCTATTTATGAGAAGGATATGTTGGAAATACTACATGCACTGACTCAATGACACCCTTATGTAATGGGATGACAATTCAAAGTAAAAAAAAAATAAAAAAAAAAATCACAATAGTATTAAATACTTCTTGGAACAAAGATTAACCTCAGAAGTGGAAAAAAATTGGGCCACAGATATGTTGCGTTATGACTTTGAAATTATCTACAAAAAAGGTAAGCAAAATGTTGTTGCAGATGCACTCTCAAGAATGTATGAGGATATGGTGGCATTTCTATGTTCCATTTCTATTATCCAACCTAATTGGATAACTGAAGCAAGGGATGAATGGAAGAATGATGAAGAGGTATGGACAATCATTCAAAATTTACAACAAGATCCCAGTGCATATGATACAATAATTTGGAAAATGATTCACTGTGGTAAAAAGAAAACTTATATCTATGTAAGAACTCCCAAATCAATCAAAAGGTTTTTTTGGAATTGCACACCTCTACTATAGGAGGGAACTCAATAATTTTTTAAACTTACCATAGGGTCAAGAAGGATTTTTTTTGGGATGGACTTAAATATGATATTCAGAAGTTTGTGGTAGAATGTTGGCTTTCCAACAAAATAAAGTTGAGACTATCAAGACCCCAGGTATTTTAAAACTATTAACCATTCCAAGTTAGCATTGGTTGGAGGTGTCAATGGATTTTACCATAATTTTACCCAATTCCAAAGGAAATAATGTCATCATGGTGGTAATTGATAGAATTACAAAGTATGCACACTTTTGTGCATTCTCTAGTCCTTTCAAAGTCAGTATAGTCACTACAACATTTGTGGAAATAGTTCAAAAGCTACATGGAAACCAAAAGATTATTGTAAGTTATAGAAATCTCATTTTCACTAGAAATTTTTGGATATAATTATTTTGTTTTCTTGGTATTTAATTAGTTCATGGTTCATCTTATCATCCTCAATCTGATGGGAAAATTGAGGTAGTCTACCAACGTTTTGAAGGATATCTTGGATGCTTTGTAATTGATAAAAGAAACACAATATATCAAGTGGTTACCTCTGGAAGAATGGTGGTATAACACTTCCTTCCATGCCAAAACAAAAATGACCCTATTTATGGAATTTTAAGGATATCATCCATTGTATATCACATTGTCTTTAAGAGCAAATTCTAAGTTTCAAGTATGTTGAAAAATGTAACTAGGTTCAATCTTCATAAAATATATTTGTCAAAAGAATTTGTATTATTGTTACAATGACTTATTAAAGCATGGGTTTCATGCTTGGGTCATCATTTTATTAGTCAAGTCCCCATTGTGGAATCCTAGGATTAATAAAGAGTCATTAGAGTCATTGTATATTTTATGAGACCCTTCTTGGGATTTTGAAAGATGTAAAAAGAATTATTTTTGAACCAAAAATGAATTATGTAATCTCCACAACAAGTTGGCCTCAAGGAAGGAAATTCAAACTCATTTGAAGGCTATATCTACAAGGTAGTTTGACTTCATTTGCATCATCTTGCTCTCTCTCACATAGTTCAATATCTGAACTTGGAAGCTGGGAAAAGTGCGAAGGTGATGAAGGAGGCTAAAAGGAGTGCAAGTTTGGTCAAGAAGGAAGGGAATGACAAAATAAAAGTTTTAGTATCTCTATCTCTCTCTCTCTCTCTCATGTGGGCTAGTTTAGGAGATATATGTCTCCTTGTCAAAGTCGAAGCCGTCGCTGATGCCGAAAGTTGCTAAGTTAAATCTTCTGTTGATGCCGGAAGTTGCCAAGTCAAAGTTGCTATGGTCGAAGTGTTGCTTCTACTAGGTCAAAGGTTGGATCGAATAATGAGAGGTTGGCTTGGTGTCGAGGAGGTCTTTGTCTAAGTTAGAGAGTCTCAAGGAAAGCTATTAGAGGAAGATATTTTGAGTGGGTTTTCCCCTAGAGAGGGGTTTTTCCCTAGCATAGTGCCTACATCTTGTGTCTTGTGTTTTTGTGATCTTCATGCACACATAATTTGGTAATTTCTTGATGAAAGATAATATAACAAAAAATTAAAATAAGCTAACATAATTCACAAGTAATTATCAAGAAAGAGAAATTTAACCCTAATCCTACTGGCACTAATTTCTCAACATGGTATTAGAGCTAAGGTCAAGTAAGATTGAATATCAATTCGTTGGATTAAAGGAAATTCTTAATCCCTCTATGATAAGACTTAGATTCAATATTTTAGAAAGTTGTATAAAAAATATCTTCTACTACATATTCAACAAAGTAAAAAGTAAAGGGTTCTTGACTGCACTTATAGGTTCACTTAATAATGATAATGCATGGATTATTGACAGTGAAGCATCTAGGCATATGACAAGAAAGAGTAAACAACCTCACACTCTATTAAAATAATAATATTCTCATATAGTGGAATTGGGAGATAACAAAAGCTATTAGAGACTTGGGATCAACATCATTAAAGTTGGAGAATGGAGCTAAGATGAAGAAGGAGGAAAAATACAATTTAATGATGATTGAAAGTAATCTAAGGAACTTCAATAATTTGATTAAAGGATCATATAAGGAGACCTTATAAGCAAATAAGTTTACTATCTTTAAGGACAATGTCTAATACAATAAAGGAAGAGAACAAATTGGAAGAATCATTTAATTACAATGCATGGAAGAAGAGGATAGATCTCAACCTCAAAAAGAATAAAGTCTTGGATCTAGTAAAATGGAAATTGAAGAAGCCTATAAAGAAATCAAGAAGTTTAAAGGGCCAGGAAAGAAGGGATAGGGATCAAGCAAACTTTTCCAAAGAATTTTCACCAAAGAAGAACATGATGGAAGGACCCGAAGTCAAAGACCTATTTGCTAGGAATTCTTGGGGACTCTATCCCCTACATCCCTCAAGCTTGTAAGGAGCCCTTACCAACATCCAAATATGAGTATCTTATTACATGTATTGTATTTTATACTTTGTTTCCATTAATTATCTAAGTTTTTTGTATATTAAATAATAATCAAATTTCTAGTCATATTTTTGTTTAGAAACGACTTGCTGAATACTCAAGGAACATGGAAGAAGGTTTCACAAGACAAAGCATAGGAATTAAAGGGTTTGTTAAGAAACAAGAGGTATGTTTTTAATTACAAGTTTTTCTCTCTCCATATTCATTCTTGATAAATTATTAATAACATCTTTTTGTCTAGATTTCTTGAATATTAAAGATTCTTGGTTGGGTGATTCATCCTTAGATAAATCTACCATCCTCATATCTTTGATTACTCTTGTGGAGCACTATAAAGATTCATTTTGAAAAACCTAACTTAAGGGTATGTCGATGATTATGAGTAAAACGCTAACCTACTTAGGGTTATTTTTGAAAGAAAATGTTTGATGTTTTGATGAAGTCATGTTTGGGGTTTTGGTATGGTTATGGAAACTATAACTTGTTAGGGTTGAATGGTAATGTCTGAAATCCTGAATCTTTGAATTATTCATAACTTAGCTTTTGCTATGTTTTGTATTTAAAACCTAGATCATTAGGGTTTGCTAGAGTGTATAAGAAAGACCCTTATAATGTCTTAGAAATGAAATCCTTGGCATGTGTGTGTTTTTCTGATAAAACCCTAGTATCATCAAGTGTGTTATATGTCTAACTCTTATTGATATTTGTATAGTTGGGTTTGACTAACACTTGTTATGATATGCTTGTGCATGATTATGGAATATTAGATATTTGAGTTGACCTAATCCCTAGTCAAAGTTTGATTCTCTAGGATGATAGTATTTGTGAATTCTAGGGTTTTGTAAACAAACCTTAGTAGAAGTGAAAATCTTTGATATATAATCGCTATGTGATAATTTGAGATTTGTGTAAGACTGTTGAAATATGAGTTTTAGCTATGAATTATTTTTTATTGTTTGAGAAAATATAGGGTTTGCAAAAAACCCTAGTGGAAGCTAGTCATGTTTTTACTTTGAATTGAGTTGTGCTTGGTTTTGGTTATTAAAAGATCATGTATGAAATCTAGGATCTCACACTAAATCCTACTGAGAAGTCTAACATATGAATTCTAAAGTTGTTAGATACACTGTAGATCTATATTTGTCTAGGGTTTGCAATATGATGTAGTAGGGTATGTTATACCTATGGAAGACGCATTGAAACCCTATATGTAATGAAAGTTATTATGAAATGCTCAAAATCTTGATGAAATTGTCTAAGGTCTATGACAAAAACCCTAGCAAGAAGTTGAAGAGTACATGTATCTTGTTTGCAATTAATTTTGGGCATATGATATATAAAGTTGAATGCTTATGTGATTTTGATACAATTAAATTCATGCTTCTATAGACTTGGTTGTACTTGCTATCTAAGTTGTGCAGGTACACAATCTACAAGATGGTGAATATGTTCGTAAAATAAATTTCATGTGATAAGCATGGTGTGAATAATGATGGTCATCCTAAATCTGATGAGAAGTATGGAGGCCATGAAAGATTCTCTGATGTATTGGAAAATAATTTGAGCCCCCTAAGTTAAGAGGGAGCTTGAATGAAAGGAATATCCCTAGGTTAAGAGGGATCTTGGGTATATTCCTTGTATAGGAATGATTAGATCCTCCCTGGTTAAGTGATCCAAGTGGATATTGGTGGCCACCTTCCAAATCGACTTGGCCCCCACCATTGTTTCTTTCAGCTTTTCAGTTTCCTTAATTGTAGCCCAGTTTACTATTTTTAGCAGTTTTTCAGGTCCAGAACTTCCAAAGCCGTTTTGAGGCCCTAAATGACGTTTTTTGGGAAAATTGGGAGCAACATGGGTCCATGGACTAATGTTTATCTTCCCAAAGTTGTAGTTCTCAGATAGATATTTCTAACGAGATATTGTGCGCGTCAAGCGGAGATCGTATGCCAAAGTTACAACCTCGGGAAGTTGATGTACCAATTTACCCAAACGGGGCCCACAGTTTGGCATTTAATCTTCTAGGGTTAGGTTTTGGAATGTTATGGGTTTTCCATTGTTTCTCAACAATAAATAGGCCTTCAAGCCTCATTGTAACACAGTTCATAGGCATGTAGCCACCACATCTCTTCTCAGAGATAAGCTACCATCGCCCTAGCTGGTTTATTTCCAACTCTGTTTGTAAGCATATTTGAATATTTTACATTAATGAAATGAAGAATTATTTCTGTTGCATCTCTATGTTTATGGTTATCTCTATAATTTGTTGCATTCCTATTTAAATCCGGATCAGTGGTATCAGAGCGGTCTGCTTTTTCTTTGTTTTTCTTTGCATGTCCCCAACGAGGTCGGGATATAAGGAGTTAGGGCTTGAACTAGTCGAACCTTTGCAAGACCAACCTCGCA
>APFE031636156.1:0-12699 GCA_000404065.3 Pinus taeda
ATGAGGCTCAACCCTAGGCTGTAGACTTAATAAACTCCTAATCATATGGATGATTGAATGGCATGGGCATCAAAACATAGAAGGGTCACCATGCTAGGGAACTAATGAAAGGAAGGTTGTATGTCTAGGTAGATGATAAATGCTAAAGATCGATGGGTTAATTTACCTACGTAAGCAAGGGTGGTCATGGTCATATAAGAAGGGGAAAGAAAGGGAAATACAACATTCTCAAGAGAGATATGTTATGCTAAACACCACTTAAAGAAATATAACTGAAGAGGACCACTTTCGATAGCGAGATAAGGGCATGTATGGAGAATTCCTATATGGAAGTAAGTCAATCAATATTGATGTGTAAATTTCCTTAAGAAAAGAAAAATAATGCCTATATATTTGAATTAATAATGTTACCTACTTGAATGACCCCATGAGTAAAGGCTCCCCAAAGAAGTTTCAAAGCAAAAAAAATCTAAAAGTGACATTTTGAAGGGCTTGGAAATAATGACATAGGTGGCTTATGAATTATAGTTTGTATGAGTATGTACAAAGAAAATTAAAAAAGAAGGGTTTCTTTAAAACTACTAAATCTCAAAATTCAAATTCACTTTTGCATACTAACTTTGAAGAGGAGGTAGTCCCAAATCTTTATATGTTCATCATAGACATATTAACTATGAGAATTTTAGTTAGTAAGTCTAAAGGCATGTATATCAAAAACCTCATCTTCAAGAATAGGTGTATGCTCAATAGAATGTACCGAACTCCACCAATTAAAATATTAATAATAAAGACAAATCTTATGCTACTAAAAATTTGATTTTATCATGGACATGCAATTAGGTTTGACATGTACCACATATGCCATTTGTATTTAAAGGTATCACATGTGAATTTCCTAGAGGAGAGAAGATTGGGATAAGTGAACGGACTGGTAGTGGCAAATTCACACCTCAAGTACTAATTCTTATTGTAGAACCCACAAGAGGGAGAATTTTCATGGATGGAGTTGACATCTCAAAGATTGGACTACATGATTTAAGATACAAACTAAGAATTATCCCACAAGACTGAATATTATTTGAAGGAACTATATAAAGCAATCTTTACCCACTCAAAGAAGATTTCGATAGTGAAATTTGGGAGGTAATACCTATTAAAATGAATGAGTTTTGATTTCGATGGTATGTCAGAGGCTCTTAGAAATATAACTTATCATTTTGCAAGATCGAAACATTTCACTTTTTGTTGAGATCAAATCTAAATAAGCTTGCCACAAGAAAGCATGTCACTATTCTAGCTCTCACCAGATTCCGTTCTTTTTTGACAATTTCCTCTCCTATATTATGTGACCTTGAAGAGACAAACACCAAGTCAATTCAATATAGGTTTCATTGCATGTTAACACTACTTAAAACTATGATTGTTCGACCTTAGGAAAACGAATGTTTATTGCCATTTCTAAATATTTAAACTGCAATGGGAATTATAACAGCAGCTTCCATTGACCCAATCTTTATGCTGGAAATTCTCCATTTTTTATGTAGTATTTTAACTGTCACCCTAGCAAGAACAAATGTAAGTGGAAGAGAAGATCGATTATTTTCTCCAATAACACCTAATTGAAAATTTGCATTGGGTTTTACTATTTTAATCTCTACATGCAACTATTTCCTTTGTTATTACTAATATCTACCTATCACATGGTATGACTTGCAGGACTGATTGGTGGTTGGCGTTGCGGTTTCTCTGTTTTTTCTGGGTGCACATGGATACTTTGGCCCATTATATGCTCTCTATATGGCTTTAGATATACAATTTTGATAGTTTGTATCTCTTGAATGTTGTAGCAGTTAGTATTTGTATATACTTAGAATGTCAAACATGGAGACATTTGAGAAGGGATATTTTGAATATTTTGAACATTGAATTATGTATTGGTTTTTCAATATAATAAAAAATCCATCAATTTTTCTTTCCTAAGAAAAAAGCCTCCTCTTTTAACTAAGTTTATGTGATAATCCAACAAATATTGGCCAATAGTGTGGGAGTCTATGCGTTAAGGCTATGAACACACTGAGAAGTGATGCATGATGCTAAACCCTAGGATGTAGACTGAATAAACTTCTAATCATGTGGATGATCGAATGCCGTGCATGAGGCTCAACCCTAGGCTGTAGACTTAATAAACTCCTAATCATATGGATGATTGAATGGCATGGGCATCAAAACATAGAAGGGTCACCATGCTAGGGAACTAATGAAAGGAAGGTTGTATGTCTAGGTAGATGATAAATGCTAAAGATCGATGGGTTAATTTATCTACGTAAGCAAGGGTGGTCATATAAGAAGGGGAAAGAAAGGGAAATACAACATTCTCAAGAGAGATATGTTATGCTAAACACCACTTAAAGAAATATAACTGAAGAGGACAACTTTCTATAGCGAGATAAGGGCATGTATGGATAATTACTAAATGGAAGTAAGTCAGTCAATATTGATGTGTAAATTTTCTTAAGAAAAGAAAAATAATGCATATATATTTGAATTAATAATGTTACCTACTTGAATGACCCCATGAGTAAACTTAAGCAAGGGTGGTCACTTAAGAAGGGGAAAGAAAGGGAAATACAACATTCTCAAGGGAGATATGTTATGCTAAACACCACTTAAAGAAATATAACTAAAGAGGACCACTTTCGATAGCGAGATAAGGGCATGTATGGAGAATTCCTAAATGTAAGTAAGTCAATCAATATTGATGTGTAAATTTTCTTAAGAAAAGAAAAATAATGCATATATATTTGAATTAATAATGTTACCTACTTGAATGACCCCATGAGTAAAGGCTCCTCGAAAACGTTTCAGAGAAAAAAAAAATCTAAAAATGACATTTTGAAGGGCTTGGAAATAAGGACATAGGTGGCTTATGAATTATAGTTTGTAGGAGTATGTACAAAGAAAATTAAAAAAGAAGGGTTTCTTTAAAAATACTAAATCTCAAAATTCAAATTCACTTTTGCATACTAAATTTGAAGAGGAGGAGGTAGTCCCAAATCTTTATATGTTCATCATAGACATATTAACTATGGGAATTTTAGTTAGTAAGTCTAAAGGCATGTATATCAAAAACCTCATCTTCAAGAATAGGTGTATGCTCAATAGAATGTACCCAACCATGCCAATTAAAATATTAACAATAAAGACAAATCTTATGCTACTAAAAATTTGACTTTATCATGGACATGCAATTAGGTTTGATATGGACCACATCTGCCATTTGTATTTAAAGGTATCACATGTGAATTTCCTAGAGGAGAGCAAATTGGGATAATTGAACGGACTGGTAGTGGCAAATTCACACTTCAAGTACTAAGGGTGGTCATATAAGAAGGGGAAAGAAAGGGAAATACAAGATTCTCAAGAGAGATATATTATGCTAAACACCACTTAAAGAAATATAACTAAAGAGGACCACTTTCAATAGTGAGATAAGGGCATGTATGGAGAATTCCTAAATGGAAGTAAGTCAATCAATATTGATGTGTAAATTTTCTTAAGAAAAGAAAAATAATGCATATATATTTGAATTAATAATGTTACCTACTTGAATGACCCCATGAGTAAAGGCTCCCCAAAGAAGTTTTAAAGCAAAAAAATCTAAAAGTGACATTTTGAAGGGCTTGGAAATAATGACATAGGTGGCTTATGAATTATAGTTTGTATGAGTATGTACAAGGAAAATTAGAAAAGAAGGGTTTCTTTAAAAATACTAAATCTCAAAATTCAAATTCACTTTTGCATACTAAATTTGAAGAGGAGGTAGTCCCAAATCTTGATATTTTCATCATAGACATATTAACTATGGGAATTTTAGTTAGTAAGTCTAAAGGCATGTATATCAAAAACCTCATCTTCAAGAATAGGTGTATGCTCAATAGAATATACCCAACCCCACCAATTAAAATATTAATAATAAAGACAAATCTTATGCTACTAAAAATTTGACTTTATCATGGACATGCAATTAGGTTTGATATGCAATTAGGTTTGATATGGACCACATTTGCGATTTGTATTTAAAGGTATCACATGTGAATTTCCTAGAGGAGAGAAGATTGGAATAATTAAACGGGCTAGTAATGGCAAATTCACACTTCAAGTACTAATTCTTATTGTAGAACCCAGAGGAGGGAGAATTTTCATGGATGGAGTTGACATCTCAAAGAATGGACTCCATGATTTAAGATACAAACTAAGAATTATCCCACAAGACTGAATATTATTTGAAGGAACTATATAAAGCAATCTATACCCACTCAAAGAAGATTTCGACAATGAAATTTGGGAGGTAAGTCCTATTAAAATGAATGAGTTTTGATTTCCATGGTATGTCAAAGGCTCTTAGAAATATAACTTATCATTTTGCAAGTTCGAAACATTTCACTTTTGTTGAGATCAAATCTAAATAAGCTTGCCACAAGAAAGCATGTCACTATTCTAGCTCTCGCCAGATTCCATTCTTCTCTTTTTAAACAATGTCCTCTCCTATATTATGTGGTTTTCTAGGTACTCCTTATTGCTACGGCTCTTCCGTTACGACGTTTTTCCATATTTGCATACATTTGTGGTGCAATTGCTATCTTAATATTTTTAAATTTCACATATTAATATTGATAACTAAGAGTGACAATGAAATATTTTTACCATATCTCTTTTGTATTGGGTTGTAATATCAACAAGCAAACTACATTTCATAATACTTTTAAGTAAAACTAATCAAATTTTTATGCTTGTTTTTTATATTCATTATAGGTGACATTATTTTTTAGTTTAAAAAATATTTGATTTTTATTTTAAAAGGGACACGTGCCAACTCCACACTAAATTACATATCATCCTCATGTATGGTTGTCAAACAAGCCTCAACCTCAAGAAATATAGAAATAAATGTAAAATTAAGTATAAAAAATATTAATTTAATAGATAATTTAAAAATGAGAAAGATAATTATTATATTTTCCAAAGCAAACAACAAAGTAAATGTGTAAAAAAAATAATGCTTTTTTGGGGAGTATTTAAATTGATGCTGAATTAATGAAGGATCAAAGGGAATATCAATGTGTGTTTTTCTATTATTAGGAAGCAATTATATAAAACACTTAAAATCTAAAGTACAAGAAAACTTACAAGAAGAGAAAGAAAACCTAGGTGAACACTAAGCCAAATAAACTGAAAGGAGACTAAACCAAAAGATATGTAAGTATTTTGTTTAATTTCCTTGAAATACCTTGTAGAAATTTCACCTGTAGAACAAACCGATATATGTAATGTCCTAAAGCATAATACTTGTTCTACTTCTACAAAACATTAAGCGGAAGCATAATCGAATTCATGAGCAACATCAAGTAGAAACATGCATAATTGATCAAGAGAAATCAATCGCACATAACACAAAATATATCACTGAGGAAAGCACTAGCATAAAACCCCAACACTGTATTATCAATCAAGTGGAAATCCTCTTCAACATACAGAACAAATCAGCTCAATAGCTATCCTGCTCTCTCTCTAATCAGAAGATGAAAATCATGGACTACCTAGGCCTCAATATATAGCCCACAAGTCCTCCAATCTCCTATAATAGATCCTTCTCCATGCAAGGAATACTTACTAGAAATATCCAAGCATCTGATAGTACATTGTTCCACATCTGATCTCAACTGGGTCTCTGACAGAACTGACATGCAACAGTTATCCATGAGTGAATCCTCAGTTATCTAAAATAATAGTTGTCACATGCATGCAAGCATTAACAAACTATATTTTATTAGTTTAACAACTTGTTAAAATAATATAACTGGACTCGACTAGTTAGAACTAGGTCAACTGATTCTCTCATTATATAACTCATACTTACTCCCTCAACCAGTGGAGGAAATCATGGACACATTCCCCAATTAGTGGAGAAATTATTGCATGTTCTCACAAAGACTTCAAGTTTGTTTTTCCTTAACTAATTAACTCATGAAGCATTAATTAATTTATACTTCCAACTACTGTTAAGACCAAAATTAATTTTACTTCCTATAGATAGACTAGGGATTGCTATAAATAGGAAGCGACCCAGGAAATGCTATTTTTAGAACTTTCTATTTTTAGTAGTTTCACCTCTCACCCAATGTGGCCAATGACCTCACTGGCCAAATTGCTATTTTTAGACATGCTATTTTTAGCACATTCTAAATTCAACATTTCTTGTTGCACATTTTCCAACACCATGCTTGTGTTCCTATGTGACTCCACCGAGGTACTGTCCAGGCCTACTGGCAGTGGAGCAACACCAGAGATAAAACTAAGACTTTCACGACTATACTGCTTGTGCACCTATATACCCCTCAACCCCAATCAAAACAACTGTGTTACCTTGGCTTGGAATGTGTGTCAATCGACCAAGGTTTTGGCATATGCTACATCTTACAATCAAATTAGTGTGAAACCAAGATGAGCTGAAAACTGAACAATACTTCAGACTTGCTTTTCACGAACAAGGTCCATTCAGAGAGTTGGAGTTCTACCAGTGTGTCGCCAAGTGTTGTAGCAGGTACAACCACCCTCCAAAATTTTTCCTTAGCCTCATTTTGGAGTATCCCTTCCAATCTTCACAGCAGCTTGCCTTGCTTCGTCAATTTCACAAGCTTCAGTATCTTTCTTGCATAAAGGCAACCTGTCAGTCACATCTTGATCCATTCCCCTCACACGTTGTTCACTCGGACTTGGTCTAGCTGTAGGTTGAGTAGCTTCCCCTTGAAAATTGCACATTTCTGGAGGGAAACCAACCTTCCCTCCATAAATTGCGCAATCCTTTCTGGCATCCTGCTAGGCTCCACGATTGTGCAATCCTGCCTGCCAAAACTCCCAGTAGGATTTGAGCAAATTTCCACAGCAAGGCTGCTCAGCCTAGAATTTGTGCAAATCTGGGCAGCAGTCAACTGCTTTGCCCAGAAATTATGCAAATATCCTGGTCAGCCAGCCCAGCTCCTAGCCAGAAATGCGCATTTTTCTCCAGCAGTCGAGCGGTCTATTGCATGTGCAGCTGAGTTGACTGGTTCCCTCTGGGACTAAGCAAAACAGACTTGCATGCATGGGCTACTTCTCCCAAGGTAGCATGCAAATGCATCCCTTGTTTCAAGGATCTATGTTTAACAGTTGGAGGTTACATGCAAGGAGCAATTCCGAAACCTCCCACCAAGTGTCGCTTCCCCTAGATTCGTGGCATGCACGTCACAAACTTGATGTTGTCAAAACTCATCAATCTGACGCTGCAGAGCTCATTCCTCACATCAACCTTGTAGCTCTGACATCCCACATCACATCTAGGAGTAGTCGGCAGATTCGGCTCAGCTATTTTGGGGTAAGCTCACTTCCTATGCCTTGTGCTGCATTTCTGTCGCTTTTTGTGTTTTCACTTGTGGGAGTACTATTTGCTTGGTTTATTTGAACGCTTGTTGTCATTTACATATATACTGCCTTGTCCTAGATCTGTTTCAATTTTCCTTGCTATCTCACTGTTGTCACATGCACAAAACTGTTTTGCACGGACATTCGCCCAACCAGCGAACTGCCTCACCCATATGCATGTTGATCTATTTGCTGAATTTTTTATTCATGTTTTGCATGCATTGTCAATCACTTATGTTATCACTTAATGTTGCCATGCATTTACCGTCTTAGTTGCTTTCAGTTGCCCGTCAGCGAGTCAGGACAGCCTTGGCTCAGACTCTGCCTTCACAAGGGCTGCATTATGCAATCTGGGGAAGGAAGGCTCACCTTCCTCTCTAGATTTCCTCATTCCTACCTGGCACTGGCCTCCAAGACTATTTTGCGCATTTCTGAAGGACAGTGGTTTCTTGGCCAAGAAATTGTGCAAATTTGTCCCTAGGCCAACAGTCCTTCCTAGCTGGAATTGTGCATTGCGCAATACCAATAGTCAGCAACCAGACTGGACTACGCATTGCGTAGTTCCAGCAGTTAGGTAGTCTCCCAATAGCCCAAACTATGCCTTGTGCAGTCTTAGCAGTCGGTCTCCCGACCTCTCGACCGAAATTGCGTAACCTTCATGATCATGCACCCAGGTATGTTACAAGTTAATTCTCATGTTCATTTTGGTTTTTGACTAACAAATTACTTGCCATGAGTGTTTCCATGTCTCCAGGTATCCTAGGTGTTCATCTGCCTCTCAGTAATAGAGGTACAATGGTTTCCAAGAAAGCAGAGACGAAGACACCGTTCAGAGCACACTTGGGGATGTAGTGGATCAAGTGTCCATGGACTTACTTACACACGAAGATATCAAGTTGTTCATAGACAAGGACATCAAGATATGACAACAACAACATCACAGCAAGAAACATCATGAAAAATAGCTGAAAACATCATACCACATGCAACGAATGCAAGAGGAGGGTTGTTGACAACACGAAGGCAGAACAAGGTTGCAAGCTCAAGCAGGTCCATTGATGATGAAAGAAACTTTGGAGACTCCGGCTATAAAGTGATGACTCGACATGAAGATCGCACGAAGGCAAAAGATGGAATAAAGAAGGAGTTGCATGTGCTGAAGCAACAACTTAGGAAGAACATGAAGCTACACAGATAGATGAATGAGTTGTAACAGGAATAGGAACAACAGTGGGCGCAACATGCACTCACGGATAAAACTGCACCGGTACAATTTAAGGATCCACTCCAGTAGTTGACGCAAAGAAGACATGGTGAGCAATGTTGTTGATCACATGGAAGGGATTCAACAACATGCATGTCGTTGAGCGCACGCATGCAATCCAACCCATTCAACGCACTCACCAAGGCGAAGACAAGAAGAAAGTCCAACTGGGGCTGAACATGTACTTCGACAAGTTGATGTGCATGACCACCAACACACACTTGAAGATCAGCACGAACACTATGCATCAGTGTGTTGCCAGTCCAACTGTACCTAAGATGACCATGCGCATGTTAGCAGACGAGTTGCATGAAGGAGCCGAACCAATGCATCGGTTGCAACAAAGGCAAGAGTTCACTTCAACAAGATGTCACCATGAGGTGTGTGCACACCATCACGGATGACCAAGATTGGCGTCAGCTCACCACCTTCACCATCACAAGCATGTCAAAGAGTTGGTCTCGTCACAACAGACCGTGTGTCAGTGATGTCTTGCAAGGCTTTCTCAAGCCATGTTGTCTCACATGAGTACATGTGCATTGTAATGTTGAGTCATGTCAAGTGTAAGTCAAGTGTCAATGGTTGGATGTAATAGTCATAGAGTAGGTGAAGAGTCACGAGGGTAGTTAAACTGTCACAAAGGGAAATGTTAAGGGTCACCCCACCCTTTGCTATAAATAGTCCCTCATAACTCATTGTAGAGGTTTTTTGGTCAGCGAAGCTTCTGATAAGACTATCTTGGATAAAGCTTGGACAGTGTTGTAACGCGCCTTGTTTCCCACTGCATGGAGCTAGTTCATCTATTTGGAGGAGCAGGGGGATGTGGCTGTAACGTTCCACTGTTGGGCTAGCAGGTTTACATGGATGTATTGTATGATTGTGACTTACACTTCTTTATATAATAAGATCCAACACTTTTCATGCATATGTTGTTATTGTAGTTGATCTACTCCGATTGCCTTAATGATATATGTTGTTTAACTTACACATTTGTGTATGAACTGATTTGAATGCAATTATATGAATCTTGTTGTTAATGTGTTGTATATGTTGTTAGTGTTGTCCCGTCTGTGTCGGCTGCTCTGCTAGAAACCAGACAGATCCTTCACACAAACCTTGTTGTAACAATCATTGCACTCATCTCGAACTGATCCGTTAGTGTTGTACATGTTATCTTACCTTGTATGTTGTGACTGCTACATCTGAGTGGACTACTCCGCCGGAAGCTGTGCATGTCCTTTTGTGTTGTGTGTTCCTAGCCAAATTGTGATTGATCCTTTCAACCTGGAACTCACCTTCACCCTCATCTCCCCTTTATGTGTTAGAACCTCTCATACACCTTCTTTGACTCATTGCATCAGTCACACCCTTGCTACTGACGTCGTTATCTTACTTGCCTTTGTGCGACATCCCAGTCAAGGCATCACCTTACGACCCACTACTAGGACTCCTACACCAAATGGTCTAAGGTATAATTGGGACTTCTTACTGGGGAGATCCCCTTAACATGTTGGCGGGTCCAGCACTGTCATCACCCTCTTACCACCAAAGGGAAAACTCACCCAATTTCGCTTCCCAAATACACAATTTTCACAGAAATCAAAATCCAGAGAGCTATTAGTCATACCTTCTACCATGCCTTTACCATGAAGTATTCGAAGACCCTTCTCTCCAATATGTCCAAGCCTTTAATGCCATAGCATGGTCTTTTCTCTAGAGACCACTAGATTTTTTGCTCCACTTTCAGGAACCACAAAACTATTGCACCCATCAATAACAATGCTACCTTGAATCTTGTACAGATTTCCAGTCCGAACTCCTACATCAATACCAGTGTTCCCCGAACCATCTTGCAGGTATCTTTCTTGAACACTATTTTTACACTTGCATCATCCAACTTTCTTACAGAAAATTTGATTCCTGGCTAATGCAGGAATATGCAGAACACCCAGAAGTGTTCTAACCCTTCCACCTTGCAATTTCTACTTAAATTTTCCGCGACTAATGATTTTAGTCTTCTTTCCATCCCCCAAGAAGACATCACCACCATCATATTTCTCATACTCGCAGAACCACTCTCTATGGGGAGTGAAGTGAAAGGATGCACCTAATTCAATCAACCATGCCTCATGATCTACATGTGTACTTGAAGAAGCCAAGTACACATTGCCACCTTCATCTGAGGTGGTTTTCGCCTCTGCAGAAGGATCATCATCAGATCCCTTTCCTTTATCAGGAGCTTTAGATTTACACTCCCTTCTGAAGTGCCCTTCCTTTCGACATTTCCAGCACACCACCTTTGTAGGTTTTCCTGGAGATTTAGATCTCCCTCTAGATTTAGATCTCCCACTCGATGACTTATTTTTGTTTCTGTTCTGGGACCGTCCTCGTACAGACAAGGCATCACCATTCTGGTTGTCCATATTTTTCCGTCTCATCTCCTCCGTCAGCAAGGCTGAGACTATTTCATCAAACTGCAAAGCAGTTGCATTGCTACCTATTGCAATAACCAGACTATCCCACGAGTCTGGTAGAGAACACAACAAACTGATGCACTTATCTTCATCTGAAAATTTAATATCAACAGATGATAACTGACTTACCACAGTATTAAACGCATTCAGATGCTCTTTCACCGAGTCTCCATCTTTCATCCTCAGGTTGTACAGTTTTTTCTGCAAGAATAGTTTATTCACCAGAGACTTATATTGGTACAAAGTCCCTAACTTGTCCCACAGAACCTTCGCCACAGCTTCCCCTGATACATTCAACAATAGTGAATCTAAGACACACAATCGTATTATGCTTTTTGCCTTCCGATCCAACTTCCTCCTTTCTTCATCTGTCACTCCCGTTGGTTTAGTACCTAGATCTACCGCGATCCACTGATCTTTATCCACCAACAGATCCTCCATCTTGAGTTTCCACAACTCAAAACTCTGACCATTGAATTTCTTGATCTCTATCTTTCCACTGCTCGCCATCTTCTTTCACCACCAAAATCGATCCTGCATGTCTCCCATTGAATAGGGTCTACCACAGGCCTGAGCAAAAACCCTCATCAGCAAAGGCATCCCCTTGGAGCCAAAACAACTCTAATACCAAATATAGGTTTTAACCCCATACAAAAATTACCTGCATACGAATTCTAAGAACATAAAATAAACAATGACAAGATCATAACACATAAAACACATATACACAAAGATTTTCCCCTGGATCCCGAAACCAGGACTACCAAATTGATTTTCCATTATTTTCCTTTCAATGTTAAAGTACCTATATATACTTGTCGAAGCATCCATACCTAGATCATAACATAACTATAGTTCCCTTGAACAGATCTACATAAACCATGGATAGAAAACCATCACGCCCAAAACCATGTGCAAAATCCATGCACAAAACCATAGCTAACATAGGGTCTGAATTTATTTTTTTCAAGACCCTTGCATAACCCCTGACAGGGGGGTTGCCGTCCCCCACCCCTCCCCCGCGACCCCCCCGCTAGTAGTGGAAAGAGTATAACACAACCCAACATTCTCCCACTTGTTGTTTTCTTTCCATAGGGGCCATAGGAGAGCGAAGTCATTGATCCAGCTCTGCAACGACCATTGTTTCTCTACACCAAGAAAACTTCTCAGAGCTCATAGATTTTGTCAACGCATCTACACTATTCTTCAAAGTGTCCACCTTTACTAGCAACACATTTTTGTCTTCTATCATAACCCTCACAAAGTGATATTGAACATCAATGTGCTTTGTCTTTGAATGACAAGCAGGATTCTTTGCCAAGAAAATTGCACTTTGGCTGTCATAGTCTATCCTTATAGCTCCCTGTACTAACCCCATACTTGACCACAATCTTTGCAACCAAAATTCTTCCTTACTTGCATGAGTGGCTGCCATGTATTCTGCCTTTGTAGTTGATAGTGCCACTACAGATTGTTTCTTACTCATCCAACTAATTGCACCTC
>APFE031636156.1:26844-58194 GCA_000404065.3 Pinus taeda
GCGGAGCAGGGTCTCCCATTGATGAGAGGGGCAGTCCAAATGTCTGAGATGCATTCTATGACTCTACTGGAGAAAAGATCAGAGATGCCGAATTTCTTCAAGACCGCCTTCAGAAAAGCGTGATTGACTCTATCGAAGGCATTTGCCATGTCAAGCTTGATGATCATGCCCTTTTCATTTCTTGAAATGCTGCTATGAATAGCCTCCTGAATGAGTATTACATTGTCTGTTATTTGTCTTCTAGGGACGAAGCCTCCTTGGTTCTCCGAGATGATGGATGGAAGAATGGATTTGAGCCTGTTTGCTAAGATTTTGGAGATGATTTTGTATGATACGTTGCACAAGGATATTGGGCGGAATCTATCGAAGGTCTGGGGATTAGGATCTTTTGGGATGAGGGCAAGGTGGGTGGATTTTATGCTGCTGCCCATTTTGCACTTGGAGAAGAAATTTCTTACCATTCTGATGTAATCTTTTTTAATAATATCCCAATGACATTTGAAAAAGGCCGCTGTAAAGCCGTCTGGTCCTGGAGCTTTATCAGGCGGCATGCTTTGCAGAGACCATTCGATTTCCTCTAAGGTGATAACCTTATCCAAGTGCGCTCTTTGATTTTCTGATATCTTGTTTTCCAACGGGCTGAGGAATTCGGGATTTTCAAGGTAATTAGGCTCAGCTGTAAGGAGAGAGTGAAAGTGCCTGGAGGCGGCATTCTTGATTTCTTCTTGATCTGAAAAGATCCTACCTTCCATAGTAATCTTATCAATGTTATTTGCAGCCCGTCTTAGCTTCAGATTGTTGTGGAAAAAGGAAGTGTTTTTGTCCCCCGAATTGAGCCAAAGGCATCTTGATTGCTGCCTTTGCTCCTCTTCCTCCCTGCGATTCTGATTATAAAGCTCCTTAAGCAGATCGCTTTCCTTATTCTGGTCTTCCTCCGTGTCTTGGGAACCCTCTCTGTCATTGTTTAGCTGATCGAGTTTCTGCTGTATGTCGATTTTCTTTCTGTTCTGAAGAGCTGTGTTTTGTCTAGCCCACTGCTTGATGGCATTTCTGAGATTTTTAATTTTAGTTTCCCAGATGAAATGTGGGGAGCCCGAAATATCCATAGCCCACTGTTCCTTAATCAGGTCTTTAAAACCTTCAACTCTATCCCATTCCTTATTGTATTTGAAGGGAATCGGGCCTGGGTAAGACCCATTATCCAACCTCAGTGCAACAGGCTTATGATCTGAAATATAGCCTAAAATGATAGAGCTTTGAATCCTTTGAAAATCTGCTAGAATTTTATCTTGTGCCAGGATACGATCTAGTCTCTCCTTGATATTATTTTTGCCTGTTCTTTTGTTTGACCAGTGGTATTTTCCATTGTGGGGAGGAGTATCGATTAAGTTATGAGTTTGGATAATTTCCTCCAAGGCCTCTCTAGCTGGGTCAGCAAAGAAGTTCCCACCCAGCTTCTCTTGGGCATTTCTAATTAAGTTTAGATCTCCCCCCAGGAAAATTTTCTTTCCTTGAATATCTCTGAGATCCGAGGAGATGGAGTCCCAGCAGGAAGCTTTCTCTCTGAAATGAGGGGGGGCATAAACATTGTAAATTGAGTATTCTTCTGTTTTGTTTGAGTTTTGGAAATCTGTTCTAATCCACCATATGTTTTGTTTGTAGTCCTTGAGCTGCCATTTTTTCTTGTTCCAAAGTGTTCCTATTCCGCCTGATGCTCCTTCTGAGCTAATTGCTATTCCTTCATAGTTTCTGATTTTTTTTGTACTATCTTTAAATTCCTGCTCAGTGATTTTGGTCTCCTGGAGAAGGAGGAAGTCCGGTTGTTCTGATTTCAAGAGATCACGGACTGCGTTAACTTTTAGGGAGGAGCCCATCCCCCTACAATTCCAAGAGACCAGAATCATCATTTACTTGGCTTAGAGTGGGTCCCGGATTTCTCCTTCATCTTTTCTCCGCTTCCTTTTGTCCTATCTAGAAACGAATCCATTGGTTGTTGGGTCCCTGTGGCCATTTCTTTTGCTGTTGTTTCATCTCTTATCTCTTTGTTTGACTTTCTCCCTGCTTTCCTGGGAGGGTCTGTGGAGCCTATATTCTCTTTTGACTTGTTCCTTGTTAGGATTCTTCCTACAAGAGGGGGGGGAGAGAGCTCAAGGGGGGGGAGGGGGGGTTTCAGGGGACCTTGGGGAGGGAGGGGGGGAGGGTTGGCTTCAGCTGACAGAGATTCGAAGGGATTGGAGGAAGAAGGGAAAGAGGGATCTAGCCCCGAAGGATGGGAGGGTGAGACTGGAGGGACCAAGGGGGTCTTCTGGGGAGCTTCAGGAGGGGGGTTGGATTTTTTTTTCCTCTGACTGTTTCCCAGGCTTCTTCTGTATTCACTGCATTGATATTTGTTTCTGAAGATTTATTTTTGCTACATCTATTTGCGAAATGCCCATATTCATGACATACCTTGCATTTGAAGGGCAGTTGCTCGTAGTCCACTTGCTGAATGTGAGTCCATTGATCTACTTTAAGCTTGATAGCTTCTGGGAGTCCTTTTCCGAGGTCGACTTCCACACAAATCCGGGCGCATGCATGCATGTTCTCCTTGGGCTCTGATCTGTCGATGAATTTTCCCACAGCATTCCCGATGGCTTTAACCGAGTCGTCCCCCCAGCAGTGGAGAGGCAGGTGGGGGAGGCGAACCCAAACCGGGACGGCATTGGGAACATCCATCTCGGGGTCGAAGTCCGGCGTCCATCTATTGAGGTAGAGGCCTCTGGTATCCATGAAATAAGGCCCATTGCGAAAGATCAGGTTGCGGTCCTCCACTGTTTCGAAGAGGAAGGTGAAAAACCCCCTTCCACAAAACCTAATCGCGATCTTTCCTTGAACCATCTGATTCCAGTTTCTTTCCACCCAGCGAAGAACCGTGCGGGGAGAAGGCCATAGGCCCGTAAACTGGCCAACCAGGCCTCGTTCAGCTAGCGCGACTGCCGCTCGTCTCGGAAGAGCAGGAGGGAGCGAGACTTCAGGGATTTCATCCAACTTTCTGACAAATTTTGAGACAGAGGGCGGATTTTCTCCGAGGCATTCTCAGGGATGAGCGAAGCGAAAGATTTCTCGAGGTCCTCCTGATCCTGGAGAGGGGATGTCATTGGAGAAGACCAGAGAAGAGCAGAGGGGGAGTCAGAGAGGGCAGAGAGGGCAGGAGGCCCAACGAGAGAGAGCGGCGAAGGAGGGCAAGCCCAGCAGCCAGAGCTGCCAGGCGCGGGACTGCGGAGGTCAGCCCAGCAACAGAGCTGCCAGGCGCTGCACCCACAGAGGATCCAAGGATAGGGCAGGGGGCGCGCGGGCTCAGCAGCGATCTGATTTCGCATCTCCTAAGATAACTTGCCAATCTAAGATTATAACTATTTGTTCCTATGCAAACTCCAGTTCTCATATTATATCTAAAATTAAGCTTGTAGAATAGTCTAACCAGACTTTTAAATGAATTAATGCTCATGATTCAACAATAGTGCATGAATCTGATCATTAACTCATATATTTGAAATATAAATTGAAAGATTAAAATAATAATTCGTTTTAATTAAATTTTGTAAACAATAGTGCTAAACATTATTAATTGAAATAAACCTTGATTAATAAATGAAATCAAATTACAGATCCTCACAGTACAACAATAGTGCACAATCCTATGGGTTTGTAATCGATCTCTACTTGTAGAAATGACATACCCCTTACAACAATAGTACATAATAAAAAAGAGTTTCTCCACAAACAGAGGAAAACACTACAATATAGAGCCTTATTCCCCCAAGATTCTTCTCACCTACAACTCTAAATCCTCATTACAGTAATATTTTAGGAATTCCAGAATTGCAGAGCACAGAAACCCTTGATACATTCTAAAATTTGTTATTTACAATTTCTTACAAAAAGAATTCTTAGTAAGAAAGTTGTTGAAGAATGGATATGCTCCATCAATTTTAATTGGGCCAAAATCCCATTCTTCTCTTGCTGGAGCATTCCCATTGATTGAGACTTTCTTCTTCTCATCTCTTCAATTGTTTCCCTGCAAAAAAAAAACAAATCAAAATTAAATTAAAATACAAAATCAAATCAAAATACCAAATTTGGAATAAAATATCTTCAATCAAACTTAATTAAATAATTAAATGAAAAGGAAATCTCAGCTTTCTATTGATGCATGTGAGGATCTAATTGGTCAAGGTGAACATAGATGAATGGATTTGCACTTAGTAGAGGCTGTGGGCAATTGAAAATGTAGAAAATAAAACTCAGAAAACTGATTTTGTTTAAAAATTTGGAGCTTGATCTTCTGCTGAATTTTAGACCCATTAAATGATCAAATCTGGTTTTGCAACCGTGATCTTGGACTATATACTTCATCTAAATAAATTTTTGCACCAAGAGGCACTCTCTAGCTCAATATGATAGAGGTGTTATAATGTCCTGTAAACATTTTGACTAGGTCAAAATAAAAATAAAATAATTATTAGTTATAATTATTAATAAAACATTTTCACTCGGTCAAATTACATAAAAGTAAAAATAAAAATAAAATAAAATATCAATAATGTTCTCATATTTATAATTATAACTAGCCTAGATCTGTCTTAACTCTGGATCTACCAAGCACCGAGAGGAACCAAATATCTTAAGATGAAAACCTCTTTTAGAATAAAAAGATAGTTGATCCCTCTCGGCACTTGGTACATCCAAAGTTAAGATGGATCTAGGATGGTTTAATTCCCCCCTTTAAATAGGTTATATTCCACATGAATAACATGGGTCATTTTGTTATTATTATTATTTTACTTTTATAGGGTTATTTTTACTTTTTATCTTTTTATAAGGTGTCTACATTACAATATATTAATCTTCATATATGGCTTGTCATGGGAGCGGCTGACAGCCCAGATCTATAAAATGTCAAGTTGTATCAGGGGTTGGTCACCTGGAAAGGTTGGTTAGCTCCTAAAGGTTTTGTAGCATGTGTGGAAGGTTAGAATGGTTTTGTTTTGTTGGTTCCACTTCCTTAATTGTACATGGGGAGTTGAATCACATCATAGTAGCCTCTTGTCACATGTTTACCCCATTGGACTAGTTAACTAAGGTAAATGTGCTAGGAGGGTGTTATAGGTATTCTACTCGGTGCTATGTTCATGTGTCAACCTAACCGAGTAGAGAAAGGAAAGGAAAAAAACCTCAAAATGAGCATGTCAATTTCATACATTATATGAATCCCTCAACGAAGGAACAACCTCCCTTTCATATAAAATAAGACATGATCCCTCTTCCATCTCCAAATAAATAAGTCTCTTTACACATTCTATTAATAACAAAATAAGTGGTGAAGAGGAGAAAGGCTTCTTGCGCAGAGAGGTGAAGCAATCAATTTCATTAGGGTACTGATTAGGCCTACTGGCAGCAAAGAAATGTTTGTGATTCATTGAGAGGACTCCACTGGTGTATTGAACTAGCTCTCTGGAAGTGGAGCGACGCCAGGGAATGTGCTTAACATCTGATCATCAAAAGCTCGGTGTACTATTATCCTTTCCTGATCTAAACAATTGAGTTTTGGAATATCTTTCAATGAGTTCAAGCCAAGAAAATAGGAGGATCCATGTGGTAAACCGAGATAAATGGTGAAGATGGGGTGATCCTTGTGATGAACCAATACTTCATGAAGTGATAGACTTTCTATTGAAACCAAGACCTAAATAGAGAAGTTGAAATTCATCGAGTGTGTCGCGGAGTGTTGTTGTTGCTACATCACCCTCCAAAATTTTGATATATTTGAATTTTGGAGCCTACCTTCCACCATGTGCGATGGACCCCATAATTGTATCTCTCATAAGGCCCATTCGGTCTTTCGTAGACGTCTAAACCATTTATTTTCACATTATAAAGTTAATTCATAGTATTAATGGGTCCCTATGAATTCAATTTCCCCTTACTAGTTATGTGCCTAATATTATTATTTTTGCAGAATATTGAGAGAATATTGAGTCGACTCTAAAAGATATGCATAATGAGAGAATATAGGGACTTGTTCCTTGACAATTAATCAATGGAATATTATGAAATTATTGAACAAATTTTGGAGCTCCATTGATTGAGAAAATGTAGGGATGTGTTCCCCACCAAAAGAGGATCCTGAGCTTGGATGGCTTACAGAGGATCTATCCTTGGTATTCAAAATCAATCAGGAAACCAGATCCACAATTTTAGGGAATTGGAGGGAAACAACCCCCCTCTTCAAGGAGGTTGCCCCTCAAGTTTTTTTGTATAAATAAAGGGGCCTGGTATCCCAATAAGAGTTCGAATTAGTGGAGAATGGATTTTGAGGAGTAGCAGGCTTCTTTGCCTAGTATTTTGTTATGTACTATTTTGATAGTGAATGAAAGCCTACTAATTTTCAGTCTGATCCATCTTAAGAGGGTTGAGTCCTCTTGGGTTAGGGCCCAACGTAGAGGCTTCAGTCTCTCTCCTTTATGTATTTTATTCATGCATCTTCTTTCTTGTATATAGTTAGTAGGATTTCCTTTCCTTTCTAGTAGAATTTGTTTATGAGAAAGTTTCTTGTGCAGGTATGTTAATCACCTCTCTTGTGGGAAGTGTGGTTGTAGATATTGTGTTGGAAAGCCATAAATATAGTTAATTTCTTGTTATAATAGTTAGATATTGAATTAGTTTACCTTTTCATTTTTGTTTTATGCAATAAAATTATTTGTTTGGTAGTGTTTTCAAGCATCAAAAGAACAATCTATCTTATGTGCAGGTGTAACACCCTCCTCACAGATCCACCCAAGTAACCATGCCAACTAGGGTAAACATGAGATGAGAGGCTACTATGATTAGATTCGACCTCCTAGGTGACCTTAAGGAAGTGGAATTGACGGAACATCACACACAGTCATCTAACATCATCCACAAAACCTTCAGGAGACTAGTCAACCACTAAGATAGCTTGTCCCTAGGTCCTATTGTTGTTTTAACCAACTTAGGCTAGAGTAATGCTCCCCGACATTACCAAGGAGAGTTATAACGATCCCTAGACATTTTCCATTCGAGTTATAATGTTCCCTAGACACTACCTAGGCAAGTTAGTCTTTAGGCTAACGCTCTGTTTTGCTAGCATTTCGAGATTTGAGCCACCTTTCTCAACCCAGAGCCCAGGACACTGCCCATAATGGAATGGTCTATTAAAATTGGTAAGAATACAAGGAAAAAGGATGCAAAACCAATAATCTAAACAATACCATAACCATACCCCTACTAGCCATGATAGGCATTTCGTCAAACATATCATCAACATGTAACCTACAGGTGTAAACCAAAGAATTAAGTTTAGGGATCTCATACTTATCTAAGAATTGCCATGAACCATTGTTTCCTCATGTCATTTGTTGCCTTATCATTTATTAGATCATAGATACATTATCCATTGAGATACAAGTAAAAACATGTTGAGATACATACATAGTTGTTGTCACAAAATATACATATATAACTAGCATAATAGGAACAGAAATACAATAGACATATCAACCATCAAAATCCATGTATACATCAATTCTTTTACACATGAATATCAAGGGAATGAACTTCTCATTAATGAATGCAATGAACCAACCAGAGATGGGACTACCACATTCCACCCAGCCATAGATTGGTTGTGCCAAGTCTCTCTTCAGCCAATCACCACCATGCCATATTCCAAGCAGGAGCGTGGAACTCATAGAGCACATAAAAAAACACCAACCAATGTGGATGCCATCAGAGTTCTCTGCCACCATGAGGAATTTGAGTGCCTCCTAGTCTCTCAGGCTTTACCATGCATCCACAGTCCGATCCAAGGATCACTAGGCCCTACACCAAGACATACTCTCCAGGTTTTACGTGCATTCCATCCTGTAACCACTAGACCCAACAAAGAAAAAATCCACCTCTTGGCTTTATCGTATATCCTGCCATTCGCCGACAAGGATTTCTAGGCCCACCGAGGCACACAATCTGGCTTTACCGCAACCCATAGTCTGGTTAAGGGGTTACTAGGCCAGTGGCTCCATGATCCTCAGTCTGGTTCATGGACCACTACACCATGTGTTTTTCAATTCAGAGATCCATCCTACTCATCTTCGAATCCAATCCAGCCATCCCACATAAACCGAATGAGAGAACCCATCTCATCAAAGCTATCAGGAAATCGCAAGGCTAGGTCGAAAATACCATCACACCTGACAAAACCCATTCCATGGTATAAAAGAAATAGATGTGATCCCATGCATGCCAAAACTAGCAAGGAAAATACACATGCAAGTCAATACCTACAATGAAGCCTGTTGTAGCTTCTTGATCTTGCCTTCTTTTCCTTTCTTGCTCCAATGCCAAAGTGCTCCAAGAAAACTTTAAGTTCCCGAGAGTATGAGTGAGAGAAAGAATAATGAGAGTGCTCCAACACTGAACTGACAAAAGGTTACACTAACCAAACTTTCCCACTGATCCTCAAAAACCTTTTTATCAATGAGCCCTCTATTTTCTTCATTTTCGACTATTTTCCCTCAATTTCCTCCTCACATGCAACCTATGACCTCTTACCTTCCTTTTCTCCTAATTTCCATTATTTTCATAAATAAATGTGCCAAAAATGTGATTTTTCCTTTCCAAAGCCTTAGTCATTGCCTTCACCATTTTCCTTACCCATAAACAATGAAATGAACATATGTC
Organism: Pinus taeda; assembly: GCA_000404065.3. Classification (NCBI taxonomy): domain Eukaryota; kingdom Viridiplantae; phylum Streptophyta; class Pinopsida; order Pinales; family Pinaceae; genus Pinus; species Pinus taeda. Next base: position 35,584 of record APFE031636156.1, read on the forward strand.
TTACCCAACATTCATCTTGGAATATGTGTCCCATCATCCATGGTCTTATATAGTTTTACATGGATTTTTTACCAGGGTTGTTATAGAACCCTCCCCCTTGGGGGAACATTATCCTCTGTGTTCAATGACACCTATAACCAACAAGACTGTTGAAAACAAAACATATCCATCATGCACTTAGTACAATATGTACATAATACTGCATATCCAACATGTACATAGCACCATCTATACCCAACATTGAATATGCAACATTCATACAACACTATCTGTACTAACATCCTATACATAACATTGTATAAACAATATGTACACACACAATATATATACAAAACCACATGCGCACAACATCACAAATGCAAAAAGTACAACACGTACAACATATGCACAACAGTAGTACCACACATCCAAAAACCACACTGATTCTACCAAGCAACCCTGCTTCCAGTGTCTTATCCATGCTTGTCTTAGCATGCCGCAGACCACGTTGTTTTCATTACGCTGATGTATCCTTCCACATTACTTGTCATAACATAATCCCCATGGACACCATGACTCAATCCCCATGGTTCCCAAGGAAAGCTTAACCTTATCCTTCTTCAAGATTTCATGGCAACCTCTCTTTCCATGTGGCTCCCTGCATCATGTTGTCATTAACATATAACTGTTAGTGCATAAATACACCAGTTACCTTACCTTTTTGTGCCAAGAAAATTGCCTTGTAGTTGAACACATCCATGTTATCTCTCAAGGGACTCCAATTCTTTAATAGATCCACCTATAACTAAAGACTAGCTAATATACTTGTCAAATACATATCCATGAATCTAGCACATATCCACATAATGTCAAACAACTCAAGGTTAAGAAGACTCCCTGTATGCAAACCACTCATTCGTTTGGAATTAGGGTTTCCAAACATAGCCAAAGGAATTCTTACCCAATTCCTTTCTTTTTCCTTTACCCTGTTGCAATTGAGTCTTACTATATACTGTCATGTCACCCAACTGTTATTTATATAGACACATCAAATATTACCTTGTCATGCTAATACCAGCGTGCTTCCTACAACTGCTCACACATGTCAACCACATGTTCCAAATATCAAGACAATCATATCTATCAATTTGAAATCAACATTTTACTAAGACTAACAATCATGTCATAATCCATATTCAACTCATAGTCATTAGACATAATGTTACAGCTATCACCTACTACACTCAAGTACATATCAACTGTCTCAACACATATGTGTTAGTACAATCATCTTAAAACAATATCATTTCTTCATGCAACCCTATAGACTCATACTCATATCATGCAATTAATCAAACATTCAAGCAAGCTATGAACACACCATGTCAAATAAATAAACTAGACAACATAAAGGACACCAAATATACGACATAATCAAATATTCAAGCACCAAATATACTAAGTAAGAAACTCATACCTTAATGTATCTCAGAGCAGGTTATCTTGTCTGCACAATCAAGCTATTTAGCACAATATAACTTCTCAACACATCAACTTAAACATAAATAAGATCATGTTATCCATAACAATCACTAACTATCATGTTCACATCATAAAATCATAAGGATTCATCGTTCATGCATAACAATCACATATGCATGATCAATCTAGATTAGTACGACACCATATCACCAATGTCGGTTCATACCTGAATATCGCAACCATAACCATCTGCGTAGGACAAACTCGGTTAACACAATACATATAACATCAAGAAATTCAATGCAATGAACATAACCATCATGCATATGACCAATCCAAATTACAACATCAAGATCTCAATGAAATAACCCTAATCATCAAGTTAATAGCATATAACAACAATAAGCTATATATCATGCTCATCAACAACATATAACCTAATCATCAAGTTATCTAACATAAAACAACAATATCAATGCATACAACCATAGGTTACCATCATTCTTGACTATCCGACTCATGTGCATATAACTACATTAATCAACTAATGTCTATCATGAATGTAATCATAAATCAAAAGACATGTACATAAACCTAATGTATATAACCCTAATGCATATAACAATCCATAACCTACATACCTGCATGCCCAACATACAAACCTGCATGACAATCTGCTCTTGCCCCAAAGTCTAATGTTGCAACCTCATTATGATGACCTGCATCTCTTGCTTGACCTCATTCAACACATTAGCATCATAACATACCAATAGCACCATGATGACCTAAATTGCATATCATGACTTCACAAGGCATGTTTGAACTACAATTCATGCATAACTATAATTAAGACCATACATGCATAATAAATGCATATAGACATATAACTCATGAGTACCAAACCATATACACATCATTCTAACTAGAGTCCAGTCATCAATGCATGACCATATCAACCACATAGACCATGACCTCTCGCATGCCAACAACCATTACTCCATTGTACACACTGCCACATGCAACTATCAACATGCATAAGCAATGCCTAATCGACTACACATATGCATAACCGCATGTAATCGAGCATAAACAATCAATCCTTTTAATCAACCTGCAAGAATCATACATGCAATCAAACATACAAGAATGCAACCTAACATACAGGGATGTAAGTAGGCGACATAAAATCAAGATGTAAGTGACATATAATCCATATACAATCAGTCACATACTTATGAAAAATTCATTCCAAAAAATCAATATCAAATTACCCATGGTAACCATACTACAACCATAGTTAAGCATCAAGGAAATGCAACAAGCACATGATATGCAAGTGTAAGAGACACAGATGCAACTGACATGCATGCATGACCAACACACATCACCCATCTAGTTTGAGAGTTGAACCATGCTTTGATACCACTCTGTAACACCCTCCTCCCACATCCACCAAAGTAACCATGACAACCAAGGTAAACATGATACAAGAGGCTGCTAGGATCATATTCGACCTCCTAGGTGGCCTCAAGGAAGTGGAATCGATGAAACATCACACCTAGTCATCCAACATCATCCACAGAACCTTCAAGAGAAAAGTGAGCCACTCAAACAACATGTCCCTGGGTCCTATTGTTGTTTTAACCAACTTAGGCCAGAGTAACACTCCCCAAACACTATCAAGGTGAGTTATAACACTCCCCAAACCCTGCCCAGGCGAGTTAGTCTCTAGGCTAATGCTCTATTTTTCTAGCATTCCAGGATTTGAGCCACCTTTTTCGGCCCAGAGCCCGGGACACTGCCCAAAATGGAATGGTCACTTAAAATTGGTAAGAATACAAGGAAACAAGGATGCAAAAGCAATTAGTTGAACAAGACCATAACCAGAACACTACTAGCCATGACAGGCATTTCATTAAACATATCATCAACATGTAACCTACAGGTGTAAACAACAAAATTAAGTGTAGGGATCTCATACTTATATGAGAATCGCCATGAACCATTGTTTCCTCATGTGATTTGTTGCCTTATCATTTATTAGATCATATATACATTATCCATTCAGATACAAGTAAAAACATGCTGAGATCCATACCTAGTTTTTGTCACAAAGTATACATATAACCAACATAATAGGAACAAAAATGCAATGGACATATCAGTCATAAAAAATCCATGTATACATTAGTACTTTTGCACATGAAAATCAAGGGAATGAATTTCTCATTAATGAATGCAATGAACCAATCGGAGATGGGACTAACATGTTCCACCCGACCATAGATTGGTTGATCCAAGTCTATCTTCAGTCAATCACCCCCATTTCATATTCCAAACATGAATGTGGGACTCATAGAACACATAAAAAAAATACCAATCAATTTGGATGCAACCAGAGTTATCTGCCTACATCGTGAGGAATTTGAGTGCCTCCTAGCCTCTCAGGCTTTACCATGCATCCACAGTCTGATCTAGGGATCACTAGGCCCTACATTGAGACATACTCTCTAGGATTTACTGTGCATCCATGGTCTGATCTAGGGATCACTAGGCCCTACACTGAGACATACTCTCTAGGATTTACCGTGCATTCCATCTCGGAACCACTAGGCCTAATGGAGAGAAAATTCATCTCTTGGCTTTACCATATATCCGTCATTCACCGGCAAGGATTCCTAGGCCAACAGAGACACACAATCTGGCTTTATCACAACCCACAACCCAATTTAGGGGTTACTAGACCAATGGCTTCATAATCCTCAGTCTGGTTCAGGGAACACTACACCATGTGTTTGTCAATTCGGAGATCCATCCCACTCAGCTTCGAATCCAATCCGACCATCCCACATAAACCGAATGAGAGAACCCATCTCATCTAAGCTATCAAGAATTGGAAAGGCTAGGTTGAAAATATTGTCACACTTGGAAAAACCCATGCCATGGTAGAAAAGAAACACATGAGATCCCATGCATGCCAAAACTAGCAAGGAAAATACACATGCAAGTCAAAAATACACATGCAAGTCGATACCTGCAATGAAGCCTGTTGTAGCTTCTTGATCCTGCCTTTCCTTGCTTGATCCTTGCCTCCTCTTACCTTCTTTGCCTTTCTTGATCCAATGCCAAAGTGCTCCAAGAAAACTCTAAGTGCCCAAGAGTATGAGAGAGAAAGAATAATGAGAGTGCTCCAACGCTGAACTCACAAAATATTACACTGACCAACCTTGTCCACTGATCCTCATAAGCCTTTTTATCAACGAGGCCTCTATTTTCTTAATTTTCCATTATTTTCCTTCAATTTCATCCTCACATGCAACATGTGACCTTTCACCTTCCTTTTCTCCTAATTTCCATTATTTTCATCAATAAATGTGCCAAAAATGCCATTTTTCCTTTCCAAAGCCTTAACCATTGCCTTTGCCAATTTCCTTAGCCATAAACAACCAAATGAACATCCCATAGGATGTCTTGCCCATCATTCAGCTTGGAATACGTGTCCCATCAACCATGGTCTTATATATTTTTACATGGAATTTTTACCAGGGTTGTTACAACATGTAAGGGTATGAGTTTGCAGGGTTGAGCATCATCATTTACATTTGTCATTCTATCACTAGTGCTTTCCTTCCTTCCCGAACAACCTCTTTGAGCAAATTGTTTACAAATATCACTTTCCACATTTTTTGAAGGCCATTGTGTGCATCTTTCCTTGTGCAAGATGGGCTCTTGAGGAACACTAGGCTTGGAAAGGGGTTCATACACCCTTCCCATACCTTATCCCACCATTTATTTCCTTCATAACACTTAAACACAGATTTCTCTTAGATCTGATCTTGTAGAAAAACAGGACAATCCTGTAGCACTTTGTCCCGATCTTGTAGCACTATGAAAAAAAGCCTCCAAATGCATTATGATTGGCCCCACAACAATCTTGGCCACCCACAGGCACTCCATAATGATAATAAGACCATAAACATGAATAAAATTGATTCATAGATCTAGTAGGAACTTTGCTTTGGTTAATAAAGTAGATAGATAGTCATTCCTAACAATCCTGTAGCGAAACAATAATAATTTTCTGCTATTTTTTAGCACATGTTAACAAGGATATTTTTGAGTGACTCCACTTGGATTGAGTCCTAAAACAAATCTACTTAATAACAAAAATCACCCCATAGTATTTTCGCTTTATCAGGTTTGGCATTTGATAGGTAAACTAGCTCACTAATTCTGGAATTTCTGGTTTTTAGAGTAGTCATTTTCTGTTATTTATTAGCACATGTTAACAAGGGTACTTTTGAGTGATTCTACTTGGATTAGAGTCCTGGGACATCCTACTTAATAAAAAAAATTACCCCATCTCATTTGCATTTGATTTGCTCGAGCATTTGGCAAGTTAACTTGAGAGATAAACATCATGTAGCAGTTTTTTTTCGAGCTCTTCCTTTCCCAAATCTGCTTCAAATTCATGGTAGAAGTACATTTATAGCCTACAAATGCTCTGAGACCACTTTTTTTAAGTTGAGACTTGGTTAGGTCGTCATTTAACTCTTACATCACTTGCTTCTTGAATGTTGATTTTTTCAATTAGTCTAGATATACTTTCCAACAAAAGTATAATAGATTTGCTTATTGTTATTTACCTTTTGCAACTTAGGATTGTCGGCTTACCCAAATCTTTTCTCATTTGAAGTTTTTTCATTGCCTTTCTTCACTTGCATGAAAGGGAGTCAGACTAGGAAGAGGAAGGTGTTTGTTGCACATATAGTGTCGACCCCTTTCAAGTTTGTATGAACCCTGGGTTGATAACTAAGTCGGTAGCCTTGGAAGCCTCAACATTCTTGTTGTGATATTGAGGCTCATCACCTTTTGGTGTCGTTTCTAGGGAGGGTGTCAAAGCACACACTCTCTTTTTCTTTGAATGATTCCCTCTTTCTTTTCTGCATTCATATTCTCTGCTTAAACAAAAAAATGCTTAGGCATCTTCCATTGCATTATAATTCTCATTCAAATATATATATATATATATATATATATATATATATATATATATATATAGAGAGAGAGAGAGAGAGAGAGAGATAAACCAAAAAAATACTTCTCCAACACCAACCCCCTATCCCCCCCATGTGAATCACATGGTGTAGTAAGAACCACATCACCATCCACTTGCAGGTAGAAGAAGAAGAGGCGTCATAGAAGGTAGAAGAAATGGATGCAGATAATGACAATGAGTAGGATCCTCTTGGATTTCCCCTTCAAGATACTAATATCAACATTCACATGAAGAATATGCCTCCATTATTTCTTCCCAACTTCCATGGTATGAAGTCAAAGGATTCAGAAATTTTTCTCTTGAATTTGAAATACTTCTTAGATCTTTTGGTTACTTATCAGACATTCAAAGTTTGAGATTGTTTCTAGCAACATTGAAGTATAGAGCTCTTAAATCGTTTATGAGCGTAGGGACTAATTCAATAATATCATGGAATGATATGCAAAGAATATTTCTAGAAAATTATAAAGATCATGACCTTAAAGAAGAAATATTTAGAATGACTCAAAAAGAAGACGATAGCATTAAGGATCTAATAGAGAGATTCATGTATAATGTTAAGAGGGAAAAAATACATCATTTATGATTTGAAACACTAAAAACCCTCTTATTTGGAACAATTAGGGATGAGTGGATTGATCTCCTTGATCTCATGAGTAGAGTTTATGTATACCAATTATCATTTGAAGAAATTTGTGAAATATGAAATCGCATATCAAGAGTAAGGGCAAGAGTAAGTAAATGAGTATAGAGATTGGTAAGTCAATCTAAACTTGGAAATTTGCTTTATAACTTTAAAACATATATTCTTAGCAATCTAAGTGAACAAGTAGGAATGTTAAGAATGCAAAATGAGAAAAAATAGGATGTTGATATTTTTGTTATCTGTGCAGAATCACATGCTACTAAATATTTCCCATCATTACCAATGATGAAGGAAGTTTACCACAAGGACAATGGAGCAAGTAAATCACCCAATTAACTCTATTATGTAGCTCCAAGAATACCATGGTAGCCTAGTCACCCTGGTATGATGCAAGAACCTAATCCACAATTTCAAGGTTATGCACAACCCTCTCAAGGTAATCGGAACACACCCTTTCCTTGGCAACCTTGGTCATCTCAACCCCAAAACCAATCTTGGCAACAAGGCTAGCAAGGACCTTATGGGATAAATCCACAATCTCCTCAATATTTTCCTCAATATCCTCCATACCAACCTCCATGCTATCCATACCATCCACGTCCATGTCCACCACAACCTTAACCATAACCATATCAAAGATCCACTTCCACTCAACTACTTATACAACCATTTCTGAACCTAAGCAATAAAGTAACTGAACCCACTTACCATGTTGAGGTACAACACTTTCAAACAACTCTTGATTTAAATGGTATTCATCTTAGCTCAAGAAGAGTACCACAAAAAAAGAGATTCTCCTGATGTCATTGAAGAACAACATCCAAAAGAAGAAGATCCAGAAGAACTATGTTCTACTTTTGATGGAGAGCAGTCATTGGAGCCTGAGATTGAATTTTTCTATGCTTATCATCAAATCCTTTATGTGTTCAAAGGACTAATCAGAGAATAGCAGAAGATTTGAATGGCATGGAAGAAGAAGGCATACAAAATGATCTAGACGGGTGAGTGAACCAAGGGCATTACAACTATATTGAACTTTAGTTCTTGACAATCACTAAGCATGAGAACCACTCTCTTCAATAGTGTTTGACATCATCAAAGTCAAAGCAGTTGGTCTCTCATATCCAGGTACATGTCAAAGCATATATTTCGAGCCTACATGAGTTTATATGTCATCTTGTTATGCACATGGCTCCACTGGAAGTATTCCTATACTTGAAAGGATTTTTTTTTCAAGTAGAGTAGGATAGAGGAATAATAATAAAAAGAAACAAAAACAAAAAAGGGAAAAGAGAAAAAACAAAAGAAAAAAATAAAATCTCAAGTGAAAACCCCATTTGAGATGCCTTAGATTGGTTTAGTGATTGAAAACCTCCATGAGGCGGTCAATGGTTTGGAAAATAATAATAATAATAAGATCTGAGGTGAAAACCTCTTTTGAGGTGCCCAGGTAGACCAACTAGTTGAAAACCTCACTGAGGCAGCTCGTAGGCCTAAAGGAAAAAAAAAAAAAAGGGGGAAAAATTCAAAGAAGAAGATTTTTTTGTTCCAATTGCATCTATATGTTTGCACATATGCACTCCCCCACCTGCCTAAAGAAAAGAAACAGGTCAGCGCCATAAAAAACAAAAAACAAATGACCAGTGATGTGAGCAAAAAGTAAAAAAAAACAATCAACCTTCGGCTTCTTACCTCCTGTGAAAATTGCTCAAGAAGAGCCAAGGCAATGTCAATTCACCTATTTCCATCCTCCTAACATGATTCCATACATTTTCCCCTTCCATTTCATCAATTTCTGGCTCATTTGGAGCATGGTCCCAAAATGCTACAAGATTGTCTTGTAATGCTACAAGATACACACAGTCTTGTTTAAAACACACAAAAAGGCAATTTTTTTTTTATTTTTTTATTTTTAATTTTTGAAGGGGAGGAAGGTGTCTCTGAACTCAAAAAAATTATTCCCTCCTATCCCAAGTGCCAAAACTCCGCCACCGCCATACTACACCCTCATTTCAAGCTCATTCTACAACAACAGCTTTTTCTTGTCAATTTGGCTTGGGAAAGGCATCATTGAACTTCTAAATTAATATTTTGTCCATCCCCTAAGTCAAAATTGGAATCCGAGCACTTTCATTTTTGGCCTAAAATTTCTCCATATATTTTTAACATGTTTACTTAAAAAATTCAGATATGTTTTCTTCCTTCATTTGAGGAAAATAAAGGCATCTTGATACTCCTAATTACTTTCCCCATCAATCCAATCAAGCACATTTTGATTTCCACCAGTTTCGAATTTTGGTATTTTTCCATGCAATGGTTTTGCTTCCTCATCACAGTCAACATTTGATCCCTCCACTTCTTGATCTTAGCCATGGATGCCTATACGATAACCTTACCAGATCTCCATTAAGTTCCCACATCAACAAGAGCTCCAAGAAATGGTGATTTTATGGAGTCTTTTTTACTGCTGCAAGAAACTTTGTTTCTTGTAGCAACCTTCAAGAGCCCAACAAAACCACCACTACTTAACAATAATTGAAGAGAAAATGACAGGAGGGTCGTAACATCATCAATTGAATTTGAAGAAGACTCTAACAACATGAAAAAGGAAGGTTGGAAAACCATGGAAGAAGAACAAAGAAGATCTAGCCAATGATCCAAGAAGTTAGTCACGTAGAAGAAAATCCCTACCAATAGTCGTCAATGAAGAATCGGGCATCCCTGCAACAAAGTCTTTGGCCCCAACAACACCTACAAAACAAGCTTTCAATCCAAAGCATTGACACCATCAAGAAGCTCCACAGGCAGGCAAGGTATGTAATTGAATCCTTTGGGATTCATAAGTGCTATGTAATATCTCTTCTATGTGTCTAAGTATTAGGGGTCAATAAAGGCATCCATCTACAAGCTAAATTCTTGGCCAAACACAATCTTTAACTAGCCTTGTTTTCATCACCATTAGCCTCGTTTTCATCTCCCATTAGCCTTCTTTTCTTCACCATTAGCCTCATTTCTCACCCTCATCCATCATTTCGAAGCCTTTCCTATTATTTTTTCTCGTTATACTATAGCTACAACAGGAAAGTTATATGTTGCTGCAAGATTGAAAAAACACAAAGCATATCTCAAAAACCATGCATCCATTGGTCGAGTTAGTTTATGGGGACATGCATAAGGATGATGTCAACATGCTAAAAAAAAATTAGGTGGTTATGGAGCACACTTTTCGAGTTATTGGCCTCCATCACCTACAACCATTCTTCACTTTTATCAAGATTCATGCATCCATTGGCCAAGTTATTTTATGGGAAGATGCATAAGGATGGTGGAAACATTCTCAATTTTTTTAGGTGAATTCAATCTACTATATGAGAGATATGGGCTAAATAATTCTGCTACAGGATTGAGACAATCTGCTACAAGATACATATTGTGTGCTACAAGATTACTCTCAAGTGCTCCAACATTATCCCAAGGGGTGCACAAGAGCCCAATATTGAGTAATTTCAACTACAAAACCTTAGATTCACAAAGTAACCTACAAGAGAAGGGAAAACACCTATTTTTCCTCACTGCCTATGGACAAGAAGCCTACAAATTTGTACAATCTTTTCACAATATATCCTATAGAAAATCTCTAAAAATGAAAACAAATTGAAGTATGAATCCTTCTTGTGAATTGAGCATGACAGAAAGGAAATGAAATTGTTTGCTATTTTAGCATGCAATTTTTCCTCCCCCTATTATGAGTTTCCAATTTCTGAATGAGGTGAGTAGTGTTAGAACCTAGATGGTTTATCAAAGATTTTTATAAGGATTTAGTAGTTAGTTTGCATAATTATGAGAAAGAATTCATAAATTTCTCCTACAATAGAAATATGAGGGCAACATTATCAGATTGTTTATTTATTTATTCAAAGTTGTCATAGGAAACTTTGTTTCTTGTAGTAGCCCTTGTTTGGCACCAGACTTCTTATTTTTTGCTCTGAAAGGAGTTTTCCCATAGGCTAGGAGGCAAAAATATCAAGAGGAACCCTTAGAGTGATTTGTGGGAGGCATAAGGGAAACCTAGACTTTTGTGTGGCAAAAGCTATGTGATCCAAGCAAAATCCAAAGACATTCCACAACCATAGATTACTCACCACTTTTCAAAGTTGCAGCTAGATGGGGTTAGTTGAAAAATTAAAGGGGCATGATGTTGAACTTGCATTGGAATTTACAGTCAACCTAAGGAATCCAAGTTACCAAGAGTTTATGACAGCAGTGAGAGGATTGGAAATACATTTCAATGAAAGCGTTATCAATAGAATCACCATTTTACCTACAAGAGCGCACTTGGACAAAGAATATTGACATGAGGAAATGAGTGCCAAAAAAATCCTTCCTTTTGCCAGGTGAAGCACCATTAGAAGACAGAGATGGTAGAAGGGATGTGCAAATGTTAGAGCAACATGTATAACAATAGTCAGAGAAGCATGAGGGGCGGGAAATGGAGTAGCAATCCGAGCATAAAGAAAAGTATACAAGGCAACCAATGACACCACAACAACAAAGGCAAGTTGATGATAGTCGAAAGAAAAAAACATCGATTTACTCAGGGTGAGCAACAATTTTAGTAGGGGGGAGATGATGGGCCCCAAAATTGTATATTTTAGCAGGCCCATTTGGTCTTTCCTAGTCATCTAAAACATTCATTTAACCTATTTACTTGCACATTACATAGTTAATTCATAATATTAATGGGTCCCTCCGAATTTGATTTCCCCTTGCTAATTATGTGCCTAATATTATTAATTATTGTAGCATATTGAGAGAAACTTGAGTGAACTCTAAAAGATCTATAGAATGAGAGAATCTAGGGACTTGTTCCCTACCAATAAATGAATGGAATATTATGAAGTTATTGAACAAATTTTGGAGCTCCATTGATTGAGAAAATGTAGGGATGTATTCTCCACCAAAAGAGGATCATGAGCTTGGTTAGCTTACAAAGGATCTATCCTCCTTGGCATTCGGAATCAAGCAAGAAACTAAATCCACAATTTTAGGGAATTGGAGGGAAATAATCACCTTCTTCAAGGAGGTTGCCCCTCAAGTATTTTTGTATAAATAAAGGGGACTTGTAGCCCAATAAGAGTTCGAATTAGTGGAGAACATATTTTAAGGTGTAGTAGGCTTCTTTGCATAGTATTTTTTTATGTACTATTTTGATAGCGAATGAAAGACATCTTAGCTTCAATATGATCCATCTTTAGAGGGTTGAGTCCTCTTGGGTTATGGCCCAACCTAGAGGCTCCAATCTATCTCATTTGTGTATTTTATTCATGCATATTCTTTTTTTTTTTGTAGGTAAAGGTAGTGCCATTCTTTTCTTTTTATACCAAGCAGACTATTTTGATAGCGAATGAAAGACATCTTAGCTTCAATATGATCCATCTTTAGAGGGTTGAGTCCTCTTGGGTTATGGCCCACCCCAGAGCCTCCAATCTATCTCATTTGTGTATTTTATTCATGCATATTCTTTTTTTTTTGTAGGTAAAGGTAGTGCCATTCTTTTCTTTTTATTCCAAGCAGGGAAACCATATACATCGTTCTGGTGGCCTCACCCTGCCCTGAAGGGAAACCAGGTCTGTTGGCCACCTTAAATTGTTATAGGCATTCCAAAAACAAAACTTGGTAAGTCTTTCCATATTGGGTACATACACTAAACTACTGAAACTACTAATTAAACTACTAGTTCGCATGACACTGTAGAGTAAAAATAAAAACAGCTTCAACAGAACCTTCCGAAGCTCATTCTTTCCTGGTTCCTATGTGTTGGTCCATGTCCATGGGAGTATGCACCTGCTCTACCTGGAAAGGGCCACTACCAGCCATCCTGGATAGGATTTGAGACATCTCCTCTAGCTTGTTATTCTGGTTTATCATGATGACTTGGAAATTCTTCATTTCCTTCTACAGATTTGGCACCTCACTGGCAAGCTCCGCCATTTCCTTTGCAACCTGTTCAAGAGCTTTTGCCAACAGGCGTTTTAGGACCCAATAAATGTGTAGAGATTGTCTGTACAGGGTCAGCCTTCCCCTTGTGTTGCCTGGATCCGTCACCGTTTCTGTCCAATCTTCTGTCTATGACCCTGACTGCTCCTCCAGGATACTGGATTCCATATTTTGGATGATGTGTTGAATGTCTTCATCCGTGCCTTCCTGGTAAGCACGAGCTGCTTCTTGAACCGATGTCAGGGTCGATCTCCTGCCTCGATGCTGACTCTCGGTTGCTTCTACTGACCTTCCACCTTGGTTCCCCTGCCTTGGGCGACCCCGACTTCCTCGTCCTCTTCCCTGGCTCAGACACGCCATCCCTTGACCTGCCCTCACCTGTATACATTCGTCAATCACTGGAGTTAGTTTTTGGATATTCTCCTCATCAAACTCACTTGCCGAATTGCCTTTGATTATTCCCTGATTTCTAGTGCATTCCCCTTTGTTTCTTCGGGTTTGGATTTGCTCTCCTTTCTCCGGATACAAAAGGTCAATTATGCCCTCTGTCATGTGGACAAGATGATGGGCAATTGGCATAATTTTCAGGTCGCCCTTACCAGGATTCACCTCCTCTTCTGCATAGGGGTGTTTATCTCGGTTTGTCTCACTTTTTCTCCAATTGTATTCATTGCTATAGGTTTCCTTTTTCTCAGGATTCCCTACCCAGTGCAAATCCATAAAACCTTCTCCATGAATTACAGAGGTGCGCTCATATTTCTCATCCTTCCGGGCTTCACATCGACTATACATTTCCATTCCGTCAATTGATCTATATGGAAAGGAAGCAGGGTTCACAGAAAACACATACCCGAAGATGCCGACCTCCCTGATGTTGGCTTCTGGCTGTGTCTCTTGCAACTTCTCCTTCGCCTCGTTCAGAATGATTTTACCTCTACCTACCACAATATTCATGTAATGGCTCTTCATTGCCTTATTCTCTCTGCCACTACCGCCGCCACTCTTGCTACTCATCGGCAATCCACCACCTCCACTCCGGTTTCTTGAGGTTTGAGCTGACGGCTTACTCATTATTTTTGTTGGGGGGGCTGCCTCTTCCCTGAAGTCACATCCGGCTACCCTCCCTTTGCCATAATTACTTCTGTCACTCTAACCTACTCGGCACCTCATCCCAATCGGGAATTATTCATGCATATTCTTTCTTGTACCTAGCGAACAATATTTCCTTTCATTTCTAGTAGAATTTGTTTATGAGAAATTTGCTTGTGTAGGTCTATTAATCACCTCTATTGTGGGAAGTATGATTGTAGATATTGTGTTGGCAAGCAAAAAAATAGTTAATTTCCTATTGTAATAATTAGACCTTGAATTAGTTTCCCTTCTCATCTATGTTTTCTGCAATTAAATCATTTGTTTGGTAGTCTTTTCAAGCATCAAAAGAACAATCTATATTGTGTGCAAGTTAGGGTTTCAATTTTTAGGGTTGAGCATCATCATTTACACTTGTCATTCTATCACTACTTCTTTCCTTCTTTCCAGAAAAACCTCTTCAACAGGACTGTTTACAGAGATCACTTTCTAGATTTGTTGAAGGCCACTGTGTGCATATTTCCTTGTACAAGATGGGCTCCTGATGACAATTAGTCTTGGAAAGGGATTCATACACCTTTCCCATACCTTATCCCACAATTTATTGCCTTCATAACACCTTATAAGCCCACATATTACTCTCGGATCTTATCTTGTAGCACTTTGTCCCGATCCTGTAGCACTACGAAAAAGTGTTCAAATGCATTCTAATTGGCCCCACAACTCTCTTGAGCAACCCTAAGCACTCCATAATGATAATAAGACCATAAAAATGAATAAAATTGATTCATAGATCTGGTAGGAACTTTTATTTGGTTAATAATGTAGATAGACAGTCATTCCCAGTGATCTTGTAGTGAAACATTAATAATTTTTTGTTATTTTTTAAGAATATTTTAGCAAGCTTATTTTTGAGTTATTACACTTGTATTGAGTCCTAAAAACATTCTACTTAATAACAAAAATTACCCATAGTATTTTCACTTGATCATGTTAGGCATTTAATAAGTTAACTAGCTCATTGATTCTAGAATTTCTGGTTTTTAGGGTAGTAATTTTATGTTATTTTTTAGCACATGTTAACAAGGGTATTTTTGATTGATTCTACTTGGGATGGAGTTTTGGGACATTCTACTTAATAAAAATAATTCCCCATCTCATTTGAATTTTATTTTCTTGGGCATTCGGCAAGTTAACTTGAGAGATAAACATCCTATAGCAATTTGTTTTCGAGATCTTCCTTGTCCAAATCCACTCCAAATTCATGGTATAAGTAGATTTATAGCCTATGAATGCGATGAGACCATTTTTCTTTAACTGAGACTTGTTTAGGTCGCCATTTAGCTCTTACGTTGCTTGCTTCTTGAATGTTGATTTCTGCAATTAGTCTAGATTTACTTTCCAACAAAAGTAGAATAGATTTGCTTATTGTTACTTACCTTTTGCAACTTAGGATTGGCGGATTACCCAGTTATTTGCTCATTTGAAGTTGTTTCATTGCCTTCTCTCACTTGCATCAAAGGGAGTCAGACTAGGAAAAGGAAGGTGCATGTTGCACATATAGTGTCGACACCTCTTAAGTTTGTACGAACCCCGAGTTGAGAATTAAAGTTGGTAGCCTTGGGAGTTTCAATATTCTTGTTGTGATATTTAGGCTCATTAATGTGAAGTGTCACTTTTGGTCATAAAGTGTTGTTTCATGTTCTTACATAGTTTCAAATTTCCATATCCCTTTCCAAGTGTTGTCGGATCACTAAGAGAAGCAATATCACACTTTTGAGTCATATTGCATTGACTAGTCACAAAATGACACTTATGTGTCGCAATTGTACATACTTTGTTTGTTGCACTTGGATTGTTTGTGAATTGGCGTTCTTATGCATATTTCTTAGTTTTGGGTCTTGTCTAAGTTTTACTGATGAGTTGAGATGTGTAATGCTTGACAATACCCCTAACTTAGTGTGTTTTTACATGTTTCCACCATTTTATACTTAGCAATTTTTTTACTTTGCAAGACTACCCTCTAGGCTAGGAAGAGAACACTACACACTTCTAAGGCCTAGTGGAGACCCTCCTTGTTAGTTATAATTTCAACCCGTGCCACCCTAAGTCCTCTCTCTCCTTCCTCTCTAGCGCACTGCACAATTTTAATTAGCAGATCCTCCTCCTTGCTGCTTGTCCTCCCTCACTTCGCCATTCAAGCTCTTGTCTCCCACTGTGGCGCACTACGCACTTTCAATGGGCAATGATTCCTTCCCTTGTGCCTTGTGATTGTGACTAGTGCCCTCCTTGTGGCCTTGGCCTTCCTCCCTAGCACATGGCACAATTTTAGTGGATAGTCTTGATGCCTTACCTCTTGCAACTGCAACCTGCACCGATCTTTCCTCCTCCTCCTCCAGAGCTATGCATGGTGCAATATCAGTGAGTAGCGAATCCCTCTCCTATCCCTTGCAAGTGCATTCTGCACTCATAAGGTATCCCCCTCTCTCTCTTGTGCAATGTTGATCCACAGTCAGAAAATTTGCATGAATCATGATAGAGTAGGAGATTTTTGGGCTAATGTTTGCTTGTCATGAGTGATCTTCATCTGCAAGTGTTCTGAGTGAGCATGGCAAAGATCCATGAGGAGATCTGTCAAGAGACGCTGCCCAAGGAAGCACTTTGAAAACAAAGGCATATTTCGTGACAGTTGAAGGAATGTTGGATCCAGATGATCAAAGTGACTCATGAAGACTACATTTTATCTCAAGACCCTTTGGAGGGTAGAAGGCAACAATAATGCAATTTTTTTTACAAGTATTGAAGACATAGTGGTAGTGTCATCACTTCTCAAAGAAATCTTACATGTCACTCTGGGTCCAAGTCATCAATGTCAATGACTTTTTAGGTTGTCATCACAAGATGATGTGGAAATGATGATGTAATTTTGGAAAATATTGTAAACTTAAATATGTGGAAGTCCAAGAGCCACATATCGACAAAAGAGTCATTAGGAAAAATACAAAAGTCTTATGGAAGTCAAAAGGTCACATTAGAAGTCCAAGAGCCATGAGCGTAGTCCAAGAGTCATGAGGAATATGAAAGGTCATTTGTCTTGTTATAAAATAAGCCTCATTAATCAAGCAAAGGAATTTCACCTTGGCTTCTCCACCTAAGCATTAGAGAGAAAGATTGTTCTTTTGGAGAGAAAGTAGTGGCTTAACGCTCCACTATTGGAGTTAGTGGTGTTTCATTATATCAATGTATCTTGCAACTTTCACTTAATATTCAAAGCTCATTGAGACAACACACTTTCATGCATATATCGTGAATGTAATAAGACTACTCTTTATATGTTTGTAGTATGTGCTTTGTTCATATGTACTAAGGAAATTGAATTATTTCATTCACTTTGGTGCTCATCTTGTTGAATGTGTGTTGTAATTGTTTTAATGATCGTTATGTCCATGTCAATTACTTCGATAGGCAATCAACGATTCTTTCATACGTATGTGTATGCCTTTATTGGAATAGTACTAATAATTTTCTTCTAAAGGCTCACTTTCTCTTTCCATCTAGTGAAAGAACCCGGATACACATTACAATTGAACATTTCACAAGGCATACTTGCTCATTCGAAAGTACATGTGTGTTTCTCGCTCATGGTAACGATTGTAGCCAAGGAAAATATAAAGTATATGGCATTCAGGCCACATTTCTAGATGGGGATCTTATACCAAATAGTGTGAGGTATAATTTGGACTTCATATCGGGGAGACCCCCCATATGTTGGCGGGATTCATCATCGTCAACAGAGAGGATGCTCCCAATTTGTTTGTGTAATAATCGCTTAACCTGAGTTTCTTGTGACCAATGGATAATTCATAGCATAACAATATCCACTCTTGTGTAGTAGTATCACCCATTTGTCCACTCAGTGATCGAATTGTGGATTTAATTATTTAATATGTTCATGGCTAGGGAATTATATAATTATAGTTGGAGGAATGATGGGATCCTCGAATCTTGAGCGGAGCTGAAGCATCTGAGGTGGAATGCATTTAAGCTTCAAATGAACAACATAGAGATGTGGATCAGTATTTCCCTCATCAATAAGAGCACCTGCATTAATGGCTTTAAGGATCTCAACGCCATTGGGAATGTTACGATCATGGTCACCGTTCGAGTGTAATATGTGTGCAAATTGATTAGTAACGCCTTTAATCTAGTCAATAGATTCGCTGCCACTAGAGGATATTAGGAACTCCTCTGATCTAGGTGGATGTTGGTGGCTACCCACCTATCCCACTTGGAACCCCACAACTGTCTCTTTCAGTTTTTTAGTTTCCATAATTGTAGCACAATTTACTATTTTTAGCAATTTTTTCAGGTCCTGAACTTCCGGAGCCGTTTTGAGGCCCTAAAAAATGTTGCTCTTCCCAAAGTTATAGTCATTGGATAGATATTTCTAACAAGCTATTGTACGCGTCAAACGAAGATCGGATGTCAAAGTTACAACCCTGGGAAGTTGATGTACCAATTCACCCAAACAAGGCCCACAGTTTGGCACTTCATCTTCTAGGGTTAGGGTTTTTTATGTTTATGGTTTTCCATTGTTTCTCAACAATAAATAGGCCTTCGAGCCTCATTGTAACACAGTTGAGAGGCATGTAGCCGCCACATCTCTTCTCAGAGATAAGCTACCATCACCCTAGCTGGTTTATTTCCATTTTTGTTTGTAAGCATTTTTCAGTATTTTATAGTAATGAAATGAAATATTATTTCTGCTGCATCTCTATATTTATGGTTATCTCTATAATTTGTTGCGTTATTGTTTAAATTTGGATCAACGGTATCAGAGCGGTCTGCTTTTTCTCTGTTTTTCTTTACATGTCCCCAATGAGGTCAGGATATAAGGAGTTAGGGCTTGAACTGGTTGAACCTTTACAAGACCAGCCTCGCAAATCCCGATAGCCTCTCATGGCGAAAGACAAGAAAGATGACGGGGCAGGAGATCCTATCAAAATCTTGCTTGAAGAAGCCCTCGAGTGACAAAGGAACGCGATGATGGAAAACTTTGCCCAGATCGTTTAGCGGTTACCCAGAGGCGACGCATTGGTTTCTAGCAACTACTCTAGAAACGCCACGCCCTTTAAGGTACAAGTTAATTTTGAAATCACCATCTTCGAGGGTCAAATAGATGCAAATGTTGTAGATAAATGGTTAAATCTGCTAGAGGGATATTTTTCTGTTCATGATTTTTCCAGTCGGGAGAAGATTATTTTTTCTCTTCTCAAAGCAACCCCCCACATCAAGGACTGGTGGGAAACCTACTGCAAGCAGAAGGATGAAAGTGGGGGCTCACTATTTTTAGCTGCACCCACTTGGAATTCATTCTGGGACGCCATTAAGGAGCAGTACTACCCTGTCAAAAGCTATGAAGACAAATACATAAAGTGGACCAAATTGCAGCAGGGAAGGAACCAAGATGTGCCAGAGTTCACAAACATTTTTCATACCCTTCGCACACAGTTGGGTATCAAAGATTTTGAGCTGCATTTGGTACTCAAATACTGTGGCTGCCTACACAGGTACATCCAGGAAGAGATGGAGTTCCTGAACATCTCCTCGCTTGGCACGGCATACTGATACATTGTCAAAATCAAGCAGAAGTTTAAACAAAAGAAACGAGACTTTGGATCCACAAATCCAAAGACCAAAGGACAAAATCAAGGTAGGGTGACCCAAGACAACTTGTCAAAGCCACAGGAAAAGAACAACACGCGAAGTCAAAGAAGGACAGAGGAAAGTGGTGTGAGTTCCACAAGAGCCACACTCATAACACAAGTGAGTGTCGGACCAAGCAATCGATGATGGCCAAGTTGAAGGCTTCAGAATCAGATGCATGTTCCGTCAATGAGTTAGAACCTGACAAGGGGAATGGAAAAGGGAATCAAATCATTGACACGGAGCCTAGTGCCACTGTTGCCACCGCCAAGATACAGAAGAATGAGCCTGAAGATCCAGAGGAGGGGGAGCGTATTTTCCACTCACAATTGTGGGTGAAGGGTTCGTCGCTGCAATTCATTGTTGACAATGGTAGCCAAAAGAACCTCATTTCAGTAGAGGTCGTGAAGAAATTAAGCCTACCGACTACACCACACCCGCAGCCATACAGTATCGGGTGGCTTCACGAAGGACGAGATCTTCGAGTTTGCTAGCAGTGCCACCTTCCCTACAACATCAAACCCTTCACAAACGAGGTATTGTGTGATGTTGCACCTCTAGATGTTTGATGTATTACTAGGCCAGCCATACTTGTGGAGGCGACATGCGGTGTATGAGTCAAGGCCTCGCGCTGTCATTATTTCTTTGGGTAATTTATTATACAGGATACCAGAGGTAGCCCCACCCAGTGCCACCTCTTTGATCTCTGCTAAGGAATGTAGCAAGATCGTCTCCGAGACTAGGAAATTCATTTTATGTCTAGTTCGCTCCCTAAGTAAGGGGAAGATCGTAGCCACGTCCATGACCCCTGCGAAGGGTTCCTCCATGCAACAACAACAAAAGATGGATACGGTCATGAAAGAACATAGGAACATCTTCTCCCCAACCACAGGGGTACCGTTGCATTGTCATGTCAAGCATTCATTCGATCTGACTCCCAGAGCACCTCTACCCAACGGGCCGACATGTCACCGCTCCATTCTGAAAAATGACAAGTACATGAAGCGACATGGTCCTTACACCAGTACCAAGGCTGTGGGGAACAATGCTTTGGAGCACAACATTCCCCCATTCCTTCGCTTGCACCAAGTGTTCAATGTGGACCGCCCTCTACCATGCTTCCCACCAGTACTAGACACATCAGAGATTGCAGAACAACTCACTAGGGACCAAGTTCAGCAAATGGAGGAACTCAACGCAATGGGGACCATTACTTCCTAAGGGGGGAGGAATGGTTCAGGTGGATGTTGGTGGCCACCCACCTATCCCACTTGGACTCCCACGACTGTCTCTTTCAATTTTTCAGTTTCCGTAATTGTAGCACAATTTACTACTTTTAGCAGTTTTTTCAGGTCCTGAACTTCCAAAGCCATTTTGAGGCCCTAGACGATGTTTCTCTTCCCAGAGTTATAGTCCTTGAATAAATATTTCTAATGAGCTATTGTACGCGTTAAACAGAGATCGGATGCCAAAGTTACGACCCTGGGAAGTTGATGTACCAATTTACCCAAACGGGGCCCACCGTTTGGGGTTTCATCTTCTAGGGTTAGGTTTTTGGATGTTTAGGGTTTTCCATTATTTCTCAACAATAAACAGGCATTCGAGCCTCATTGTAACACAGTTGAGAGGCATGTAGCTGCCACATGTATTTCAAAAGCCGAGAAATAAATAAAATACGTAGAATTAACATAATTTATTTGGAAAATTAATATAGAAATGCTTAATGCACCATGCAAAAACAACGAAAAAGAATGTCGATTTTTCACTTTAAGCAGTGAAAGGATTTTTGATGAAACAAATAATTGCATTGGGATCACATGACAAATTGTGTGGGGGAATGGTGTGTGGAGCAAGGGACACAAACTCCCCCCACATAATTTTTCAGCTCACTTTTTTTTCTGCATCATAAAATAGTAGTAG
This sequence comes from Pinus taeda, assembly GCA_000404065.3. Lineage (NCBI taxonomy): Eukaryota > Viridiplantae > Streptophyta > Pinopsida > Pinales > Pinaceae > Pinus > Pinus taeda. The sequence continues at coordinate 57,462 of APFE031636156.1, forward strand.
TTTGATATTAAATTAATATACAAAAGTTTCCTCTGTATATTTATTTAGCGTCACTTTCCTAGAACCTCGTCAATTTTGGCATCATTGGGCAAAGCAGTAGAAATGTCAGACATAACAATGTTAAAACACTCATCAATGGAATGACCATTCACAAAATTAGCTTTTTTATTTTAAAATGATTTTTCACGCACTAACAAATACCAAAAATAAATATCCTCACACTAAGGGGATTGTGTCACATCAAAGCTTGCTCAACCAATAGAAAATTAGAAATAAGAGTTCTAGAAATTAGAACATTATTTATGAATTTGTGGAAAAATAGAAATATTAGACATTTCCCCAAACCTTTGGTTAAAATTGCTAAAAAACAACAAACTAATTGAGAGTCAACGGACTTTGACCGCGAAGCGAGTGTTATAGTCCCTAGCGAAGCAAAGACTAATAATTAAAACTACAATTTATTACCATCAACAAAGACAAATAAATACGATGAGCATTAGCCTTTTCACTTCCACTTTATAGAACTTCAACCTCATCTTTTTTTATCTTTATTGCATTGAATTCAAAAGTATTTACAAACTTCTTTTAAAATATACTTTTTAATGTCACCATTTTAAAATATACATTTTAATGTCATTATTGGAAAAGGAAAATAGAAAATTACATGATTTAAATTTTCCATGTACTTTTAAATAGTTAATATTTTCAATTCTTATTGTATATTTTTATATTT
>APFE031636156.1:73921-86858 GCA_000404065.3 Pinus taeda
CATATCTCCACAATGGTATGATATTGTCCACTTTGGGCCTTAGCCCTCATGGATTTGCTTTTGGACTTACCCCAAAAGGCCTCATACCAATGGAGATATTTGTCCATCCTTATATACCCATGATCCTCCCCACTTCTAGTCAATGTGGGACTTTGGTCGTATACCAACAATCCTCCCCTCGAACAAAGGACCATCGAGCCTCCCCTCAAACGATTATCCATCCGTCCACTCTCTACCAACCAGGATTCTCTGCTCCAATGCGTTGGAAGCACACACCTTACATGGACACCACCTGCCTCGAGAGCTTGCTCTATTCCAGGTCAACTCCTTTTCCCGGTTGGGACCAGGACACGTTCATTGAGAATCTGGAGCACACCGCCTGTCTAACCAGTCATCCACGGATCCTCGTGTATCTACCGGGGCCCACCACCTTCGTTCGGCATTCCGAGGATTCATCCACTTGGCTAACTTCAGGGCATGGCTCTGATATCACTTGTAAGGGACTCTGGACACCACATATCTCCACAATGGTATGATATTGTCCACTTTGGGCCTAAGCCCTCATGGATTTGCTTTTGGACTTACCCCAAAAGGCCTCATACCAATGGAGATATTTGTCCATCCTTATATACCCATGATCCTCCCCACTTCTAGTCCATGTGGGACTCTGGTCGTATACCCAACAAGAAGGTCTCTTAGGGCATCACATGAAATCAGTTTTAGCCATCCAAAACCCTTGAAAATTGGTCCACTACTGCGTTGTAGTTTGCTCGAGAGTTCCTCCAAATTTCAAGCAATTCCAATGGTGGAATCCTAAGATATAGTGTTAGGATATTCTGACGCATAGGAAATAGTTAAGTATAACTTAGTCTAGTGTATAGTTAGGTAAAGTTTCTTTCTTTAGTATGTACTTTTTGTAACTTACAATCTAATGGTCACGATATGTTCTAGACATGAAGTGATACGATGGTTCGTTCTCTCCTTAGTATTACCGACACTTGATCAGTGGCTTAACACCCGATTGCTCCATGATCTCTATTTAAAGAGCATGGAGGGTCATTTGTAAAGTGACCATTAATGAGAGAAGCTTATGTAAATTTTCATTCTTTTACATTAATAAATTGCCTGAAGTGGTCGCGTTGGCTCGAGTCGCAGACTGTTTCTCTCTTTGAGGGTTTTAACCATGTCAAGAACACTGGTGTATTGATCTGTGATTTGTTTGTGAGTGGTGTCCTTTGGTGTTCTATCTGAGGAATTTACCTTGTAAATTCCTACACGGTATCAAGGCTATTTGAGGGTTGCATCCGTTGGTGATCCAAATCCGAAGCTAGTACAACTACATCCGATTGTTGTTTCCTAGATCTACTAATTCTGACCACTTTCTAGTCGAGAGGACTACTCTATTGTGTTAGGAGCATCTATTCCAGTGAGGAACCTCTTTCGTTCACGCGAAAAGGATCCTGGTAGCCCTAGCTACGTCATTTTTAGATCTGAAGGTATATTGTCTTTATTTGCAGTTTTAGTTATTTATCTCTCTGTTTATTTCGGTTTATTTATCTCTCTATTTTTTAATCGTCAGATCCATACCTTTCATTTCTGCGTATGCTCTTTACCCCGCGATTCTGTGGGATTTGGGCAAATCAGAAACATAAAGGACGGATTTTTCTCATGAATATGCTCTTTTCTGTCGCGCCTTAGTGTGATCTCGAAAAACCAAAAACATTATGGAAAATATTTAGTTTCTAGCGAAATCTAACTTCAAGCCGTAAGATTTGGTTTTTTTTTGCATGTCCATTTTGGGTTGTGTGGTTTTTTATTTTGTAGGCGAAAAGGCCTTTCTCAATTAAGCACGCACTCCAAAGCTTCAGTGACTAAGAAAAAAAACCCTTCCTCTTTTCTGAAAATTACTAACTTTTTAAACTAGCTCACTTGGTCTAAAGTTACTTTATGAGAATAGAGGTCTTGGGTTAAAGTTTTTATTTTTGTTGAGTTATTTTTTCAAAAAGCACATGTAACTTATGTTTTAAAGTTACTTTATGTAAAAGTGTTATCACCTATTATAAAAAAAGAGTCACTTATCATTGTAAAGTCTCTTTATCTTTTATTTAAGTTACAATTTAGTGGGTAGCTCATAAAGTATCATTGTAAAAGTGACTTTCACTTATTTATAAAAGTGGGTCACATAATTTTATTTATTTATTTTTTTAAGTGAGCTAATTAGATTAAGTTTAAAAAGGGGGGAGGATGGATTTTTGAATTTTTATTTTTATTTTTTAAGCATTATCATTCACTTCCGCACATTCACATACATCGTCGGCATCTTCAACAACTTTTTTTCAAAAATCCATAACTTCTTTCATCCGGAAGCCGTTTTTAGAAATGTTTTTTTTTTTGGACCTAATTTATCAAAATCTTTCCATTAGAACACTTAGTTTTAGCATCTACAACTTCAGTTTCTGTTAAAATAGAAAGTCCCTGCCAAGTTATTCTTAACAACACCAACTACTTCCAATGGTTGTCCTACATGGAGAATTTACTTAGAAATAAAGGTATGTACAAAATAGCTTCAGGCCAGGAGTCTAAGCCTAAAGATGAAGATAAGCAAACCAAATGGGAAAATAGGCAAGATCAAACACGTGGGTTGATAGAGATGTCTATTTCTCCAGACCTTAAATTCCATGTCACAGAACTTGATACCCCTGATGAAACAATGTAACAACTCAATAAAGTTTTTGGAATTAAAAATGAAATTAGAGCCCATCAACTCGAAAATGAGTTGCTTACGTTGCACCCCAATAATTTTTCTTCCATTGAAGATTTTTTGTCCAAGTTCAAGACTCTTAGACTTCTCTTAGAAGGTGTTAAGGTTAAAAAAAGATGATAGCCTTATCTATTCCATTCTTACTATGTTGGGACCAGTCTACTCTATGTTTGTTTCCACCTTCCATTCTACAAGAGAAGCCTTTATTTCTCAAGGATAAGACTACAAGTCCCCCTCTTTTGATGCCTTTTGTGATTATTTAATAAGAGAACAAAAAAACTCTTACATCTTGGTCTTCTTAATATTGGAAACTCTTCTAAGAAAGCCTTAGCAGTCCAACAACAACAAAATTCAAAGAATCCTACGAAGCAACATCCTAGAAAGAATGGTCCTAAACCAAACAAGGGTCTTAAGCAATTTTAGTCTCAAAATGAAAAATAAATTCAACAAAATGATAAGGCAAATAAAAACAAAGGGAAGAAGATTGATAGACATTGCAACTTTTGTAATCGTGACGGCCACTTAGAATCCAAATGCTTTAAAAAGATGGAAGCCTTGGAAGCAGCAATGAATAAGCATAACATCCATTTGGAGCACTCAACTTCAACTTCATCTTCAGGAATAACACTTTTTGCATGTGGTTGTCAAGCATCTCAGTTTGGTTTGCATTAAATGTATCTCCTTCTTCTCATTCTCATGAATGGCTCATTGATTTTGGAGCTTCTTATCACATGGCCAAAAACAAAGCCATGTTTTCTTCTTTAAATGATTGTAACACCAAAAATATATATCTTGGTGATGATAGATCTTTTAGTGTTGTACGGACTATAACTATTCATCTAGACAATGGTCAATTTAATGATGTATTATGTGTTCCTACCTTATCCTGCAACCTTCTATTTGTTTATCAGATAACTCATTCAGGTGAAGGTAAAACTATTGAATTTTCACCTCATGATGTTGTAATTAAGGACCTAAGAGATCCTAGACAAATTTTAGCTACTGGCATTGCTGATTATTCTACGAGGTTGTATAAGTTTAACAACTTTGGGTCATCAATTTTTCTCTCGGTATTTGTTGCTCATAATGATGAAGTGAGAAAACTTTGGCATGAGCGATTTGGTCACTTAAACTATCGCTCCCTTCAAAATCTATGTAAGGAAAATATGGTGACAGGTCTTCCTATGGTATCTTGCAGAGATGGTTTTTGTTTCGGATGTGTACTCGAAAAACATCATCAGGATAGTTTTAAAAAACATGTATCTTGGCACTCCTAAGCCCTTTTACAACTTGTGCACAATGATTTATGTGGTCCACTTCCAGTGGTTTCATTATTTGGCTACAAGTATTTCTTAACTTTCATTGATGATTTCTCCAGTCCTTACTTGGGTATACTTCTTAAAACTCAAGAGTGAAGTCTTTAACATGTTCTTGGCATTTAAAGCCTTTGTTGAGAAACAATATGGGCATCAAATTCTTAAGCTGAGATATGATAATGACGGAGAATATGTTAACAACAAATTCATCAACTTTTGAACTAAGCATGTAATTCAATTGCAACATATTGTTCCATATACTCCACAACAAAATCGTGTAGCTGAAAGGAAGAATCACACCTTAAAGGAAATGGTTAATTGTATGCTTCAATCTAAAGGGATTAGTCTTAATTTTTGGGCAGAAGAAATTAACTGTGCAAATTACATAGTAAATCGCACTCCTACTAAGGTTTTAAAGAATATCACTCCAAAAGAAGCATGGAGCTCAATTAAACTAGATGTAAGTCACTTTCGTGTTTTTAGAAGTGAAGCATGGACCCATATTCTTGATGAGAAACATAAATCCTTAGAACCTAAGAGTGAAAGATGTATTTTTTTTTGGATATTCTAAAGATGTCAAAGCATATAGACTTCTTCCACATAAATCCAAAAATGTTATCATTAGAAGAGATGTAAAGTTTGCTGAAAATATATCGGCATACGAGCCTAGTTCAACATATGTGCCACCTCTCTCTATCCCTTCTACTTTTAAAAATATTTCTTCTTCAGATGATGACAGCGAAGGTGACAATCCTCCCCCACCATCTCGGGATCCTCCTTCACCTCCTCAGCTTCCAAAATGGGTTTATGCTACTCGGGATGCAACATGTGCTCTTGCAGGTGATCCTACAGATCATCGACGTACACGTTCTCAGTTCGATAGAGCCTCTTATTTACTAGCTCAAGCTTCAACGAATTATGATCTTGACACCTTTGTAGAAGCTTCAGGCCATCTAGATTGTGACGCAACTATGAATGAAGAATATTGTTCATTATTGGCAAATGATATATGGGATCTTGTTCCTCTTCCAAAGGGATGAAAACTTGTTAGATGCAAATGGGTTTACAAAACCAATTTTGTACCAGATGGAAAAGTTGATAAACATAAACCTCGTCTTGTTGCTAAGGGTTTTTCACAAGTTGAAGGCATTGACTATACTGAAACCTTCTCCCCTCTTGCCAAAATGAACTATATCTGCCTTGTTCTTTCCCTTGCTGCCTCTTTCAAATGGGAAGTCCATCAGATGGATGTTACTCTGCCTTCTTGCATGGGGACTTGCAAGAAGAAAGCTATATGGAACAACCTCCTTGCTTTATACAAATAGACTCCAGCCTTGTATGTAGGCTTAAGAAATCCCTTTATGGTCTCAAGCAAGCCCCTCGAGCTTGATATGCCAAAATGGATAGCTTTCTTTCAGATATTGGATATTCTAAGTGTCATTTTGACAATACTATCTACACCAACAAAGTGGGTAAGACTCTTATAATTATTGTTGTCTATGTTGATGATCTTATCCTTACTCGTAGTGATCCCAACCTTATAAACCATGTGAAGTCTAGCCTTAAAAAGTAGTTTGAAATTACAGACTTATGACACTTGCATTATTTTCTTGGTCTTCAAGTCTTGCAATCTGATGAATGTATTTCTTTTTTCCCAGTCCACGTATGCCTATGATATTCTACGCCACTTTCACACGGAAGACTGTAAGCCAGCCCCTTCTCCCTTTCAGTCTGGAACCAAACTTTCAGTCGCTTGTACTTCCCCTGAAGTTGATGCTACCTTATATTGTCATCTTGTAGGAAAAATTGTGTATCTGACCCATAGCCATCCTGACCTTTCCTTTGATGTTGGCCTTATTGCTCGGTTTATGCAAAACCCACATTAAATCCATTGGAAATTAGCTAGAAGAATACTTCATTATGTTCGAGGTACAATTCAGTTTGGGATTCATTACAGTGTAGAAGCATCTCCTCTATTGGTTGGTTTCACTGATTCTGATTGGGCTGGTGACCCTGATGATCGGAAATATACTACAGGTTATGTCTCCACTCTTGGTTATGGACCTATTACATGGTTTGCAAGAAACAAAGTGCCATTTCTCTTTCTTCAGCAGAAGCAGAGTATCGTGGCACCGTAGAAGCTAGTAAGGAAGCCCTGTGGCTTCATCAGATCCTGTCAAAGTTTGGGTTTCAACAACAACATCGGACTACACTTTGGTGTGATAATCAAAGTTCCTTCAACTATGCAAAGATCCAATCCAACATCAATGCAACAAACACATTTAACTACACATTCACTTCATCAGAAAGCTCATTCATGACAATGTTCTTGAAGTGCAATATTGTTCAACCGATGATCAAGTTGCAGACATCCTTACAAAGGCTCTCACAGAGGCAAAGTTTACTAAACTTCGATTTATGGTTGGAGTTTAGCATGTTGTCACTAAGGGGGGATATGCTCTAATGCCTCCTTCCTTCTCCTATTGTGTCATATTTGTACATCCTTCAATCCTATCTCAAGTTGTTCTTAAGGGGGGATGTTAGGATATTCCGACACATAGGAAATAGTTAAGTATAACTTGGTCTAGTGTATAGTTAGGTAAAGTTTGTTTCTTTAGTATGTATTTTTTGTAACTTACAATCCGATGGTCACGGTATGTTCTAGACATGAAGTGATCTGATGGTCCATTCTCTCCTTGGTATTACTGACACTTGATCCATGGATTAACACCCGATTGGTCCATGATCTCTATTTAAAGAGCATGGAGGGTCATTTGCAAGGTGACCGTTCATGAGAGAAGCTTATGTAAATTTTCTTCCTTTTACATTAATAAATTTCTTGAAGTGGTTGCATTGGCTCAAGCCATGGACTGTTTCCCTCTTTGATGGTTTTAGCCACATCAAGAATACTGGTGTATTGACCTGTGATCTATTTGTGAGAGGTGTTCTTTGGTGTTCTATCTGAGGAACTTACCCTGTAAATTCCTACATATAGCAAACCCAAGCCACAAGACCAGTTATTGCCCTAAGTTGATTTTGGGTTAGTGACCTCGTTAGGATCATTGCATCTAAATCTCAAAGTAAAATTTGTCCTTTTATCCTCTTGCCTTCACTAATTAGGTCAAGCCCCTCCTTGGTTGATCAATTCCACTTCCTTGAGCTAATTTTGGGTCCACTTGGTCTCGTGTGAACCCACAACTTTACAACTTCAACTCCACAAATACCACATAAAGACCAAGTCTCCATAAGGATTTCTAGGACTAGGAATCATCTTTACAAGATACATTCCCAAACACTAGCCTCGAGAATCCTATTAGCCCTTCCTAAAGATCCTATCATCTTGCTTTCCAAGAAAGAAAGCCGCACATTTGAGTCTCTCTTATGAATAGGCTTTGGGAATCACCATTTATCCTCTCATTGACACATCCATTATTGTGATTCCTCTTATATTGGGTCTTCTCCCATCGATGAAAGTCTATAAAGAGAAGGGAGCATTAGTTGAGGTGATAGTGGACTATCTCTCCATTGTTTCTCTTGACCTAGTAGTTTCCCTATAAGATTCCCTCCTTGGACCCCTGCTAGTTTGAGCGGTAACATTTTTTGCGTCATTGTCGAGGAAACAAGACATGTGTTTTGTTCCCCATATGACATATTGACATATCATTATTGGTGACTCCATTGAAAGAACAAAGTCGCATTTATTCATTGAACTAGAAATCCAAGGCCTATGGGAAAGATTGGATTTGTGGTATGAGCTTTATGATCATCTAATAAAGCATGAAAACGAAGACCTAATACTCAATTTCTATAACAGGAACACATCAAACCTCCACAGTGTAAGGAAAGAGTATAAAGAAAGCCCCACAAATTACCTCTTCTTTGATCTTGTTTATTATACAGGTGCATTCAATTCTTTATCTCACAGGATCGAAGAAAAATATGGCTCATTTGAGGATTTGGATGTCTAAGATGATCAAGAAAGTGAGGATGATGAGCAAATATCAATTATGGAATTAGGTGCCAATAGCAGGGAAGTGGAAAACATGTCCTCTGAGGATGACAAGGAGTTTGATCCTGAAAGCCTCCAAATCTTGCAAGAAAGAGTGGACAAATATAGTAGGACATACAGGGGGTTACTAAGGGAATATAATGCTAACAACTTATTCTTCCATTTATATAGCTAAGAGGATAAGCTCTATAAAACCAAGTGTAAATATAATTAAAAACATGTTAAGGCACTCTTTCTAGAAGTATTATACCAATCTCATCTTAGAAACACCTTAACTATCGTTCTCCAAGAGAAGAGGGAAGAAGAGAATTCTCGCTTGCCTAGTATTAAAGATGAAGAAGTTAGAGAGGAACTTGAGAGTCTAAGTGATGGGTAGGAAGATGAGTTCTCCTTGGGTCCACATGATTAAAGGGATGATTTTAATAACACGTGTTTTAGGGAGGAAGAGTCTATGGACAATGAAGTTGAGGCTAACCTTACCATTCTCAAGGATATTACTCCTAATGACTCCCCTTTTGAGAACCTTTGGAAAGGTGATCCCGTTAGCCCCTTGGAAGTTGATATTAGAGATTATTTCCATATTTCAAAGGAGAAATGGGAAATTGTTGGTCCTCAATTTGGTTGTGCTCCCATTTATGACACTGACAAAGAAGATGAGGTTGAGATTGATCTTCCGAGCATTATTCATGATGATACCCTTGGGAAGGACGATCATTATTTTCCCTTGCATCAAAGAGGGAAGTTGGAAGTAATTGATTCTCCTTTTTGGAAGGACCTTATCTATGATACTAATGATGATGGAATTTATAAGGCCCTTGCTCCTACCTACCTTCCTTGTGATTCCGAGAGTATATTCAAATCACTTGGGCCTCTAGAAATTAATTTTTAGGAAAAGGATCCCTTTGAATACAATACTTCACCTTCTCCATCACTTTCCCTTCTTGTTAATCACTTTTGAGTCATACATAAGTGAGTCCCTATCCCCTTGTTACATGATCTAAATTGACCATGAGCCCATTCCCCCTTTTTAGTATAGTGTTAAGGAAGAGCCACTCATTAAATATATTTCACCTCATCTACACACCCTTAGGATTATGATCACTCCATAACCACCCCTCTCCAATGTGACCATCACATTGAGCAACCTGCTTATCGCATTCCTTCCTTCATCCACCTTTCCCCTCCCATCATAACCTTGTGGCATCCACAAAGCATAATATTATGGACAATAATTAAGATAAGGAGCTCTTGAGAGTGACCATTCACTCCACCATTGTGTACTTAGAGGGAAAGCACCACACTTCTAGATTGACTTGTTTTCTTTCTCCTAGTGTTTCCTTTTACCTCGAATGGAGATCATATTCTCCCACCTGCCACTCGCTTCACCCTCTATGTGATTGTGTTTGCATTCACTTTAGGATTTTCTACATGAGTAACCATATAGGCCGGTGCATTTATATTGATTTGATGATATGTTGGTTGCACTAGTTTTATGATTACACTTAGTATTAGCTTTGTACCATATTCATGTTAGGTAGGATGTATTGCATATTGATTCCCTCATTAAAACTAACATCATTTGATATTTTCATGGTAGATTAGTTGCATTTAGATTAACATTGCATTTGAAAAATTATTTGAAATTTTTTACTAGTTTTTTTTAGTGACCTAATCCCAAGCATGGGTGATCATAAGACACCGCAAAAAAAAAAAATGTTGCCCCATGTGCTTAGTCTTTATATGTGTAGGTAACAGGTCTGTAGTACGAAGAGATTAATGGTGTTCTCATGACCTCCCGTTCGAGTAGCTTTGTGCACCATTCTGAGAGATCATGTCCCAATTGGAGCCAAGTGTTACCCACCACATAGGAGAATTTTTTCTCTCCTAGATGTTCGTCATTTAGAAGCCAACAAACCCTTGTAGCCACATGATAGCTCGATGTACCATTATCTCTGCCACCTAAGCCAGCCATGTGGTCCCTCACCCACTTGTTATGATTGTAGTTTGAACGTGGGCATCCTGACCTCGAAGGTATGGCTTTCATTGGTATAATTGAGTAATTTTTCTAACTTGTCATGGGAAATTTTGGGCATGGATTAGTGGGGGGATTCAGCTGAAGTAGTGGGCTAGGACTCTACTCTTGTCTTCACTTCCCGATTTTGTGGTTAGCCTTGTATCCTAGTCCCATGGGATCTCCTTTACTGGCCACTACCTTTAGGACTGGCACTACATGGAAAATTTTGATTTTGGTTGTGTGGTCCCTCTTCCCGACACCATATACATCACCCCCTTCCACTCATTTTAGCCACATTCATGTTTTCTCCCATCCGAGTCCACATGTCTCCACTTGGTCCACATAGGGTTAGCCTCCCCCTCCCCTTGTCAACACCTTGGGTCGGTCTTGGAAAGATGCCTCGAAGGTTGATGCAACTAAAAGAAAATAAAAGAAAAAAGCATAATTTGGCCACTCTAAACAAGAAATGTACCACAAAATGCAAAATATGGTAAGGACATACAAATTTAGCACGTGCGCAAAAGCCAAACATGACCTCTACCCCTTATCAATGGACATCACCCTAGTTCCTATGGGCCCTAGATGAGTCCCCTCCATCATTAAGGAACCCATGATTATCCCAACCCCCAATGGGCTATGAACTACCCCACCTTAAGGAGGTATCTGGTACTATATATTACAAAACATGCTCTCATCCCCTGGAGCCTTGAGCAGTGATGAAGAAAAATAAATCAAAAGGCAAAAGCCATATGAAGAAGGGTGGAAAAACAAAGGTCGGGGTAACTCATGTACCATGATTTCCTGCCTCCTACACTTATATACCCACGTGTGGGCTTCCCTTATTATAGCTACCCTTGTACCATGACATGTGGTCTAGATGATGCCCCTCATCCACACTTCATTCGATTACTATATCATTTGCCACCTACCACTTGAAGGGGTTACCAAGGACATGTCAACCCCTTTAGAGGTTGAAACTGCGTAATAAGGTCTTGATTAATCCCCTTATTGATATCAAAGACACTTGTACATGCCAAATCACACTATGGAAGGGCATGTCGTCATGAAGTGCCCCATTGATTTTGTGACTTGTAAGCTATTTTACTTGATTATTCTAATGATTTGTTGTATTGGAAGGCAAGGGGATGCATTGGATCTTATGTAGGATTGTGGGTGGCTCTCTATTTGGGTCCTGATCTCCCTAAACGGGGTCCTATCCCTTCATAAGGCCACATTCGAACTTGTAGGGTGAGTGTTGAGAGCCATGGGCCTCCACCATAGTAGAGAGTAATTCATGGATCCTCAACACCAGTCATTGATTGCTCGTGTTCCACCTTTTGGATGAGGATGATGCACCTGGATCACCATGCCCAAACGGCTCCACACTTGCAACATACACTTGGCAGATGATCTAGGTTCCAAATGAGGGTTTATGACATCATCCTAGCCCTTACAGATGGTTTACAAGCATTGTCGATCCACTTGGAGACCCATGAGGATGTCCTTGTGCCCCTCACACCCACTTAAGGGCACCAAAAGGATTTACTTGGAAAACAAGGGGCCAACCCCTTTTCCACTATGTTTGAGGTACATTCTAACATCATGGCGCACTATGGACTTCATTAGGACTCCTCAAAGGCCCAACGACTCACTTTATTGATCATTCTACCGTCTTGAGAGGCTTATCATTGTGTTATTGAGATATCTTGGTGGGCTTGTCACCAACATTATTTTCTTATTTAGGGCTTAATTAGGCCAAATTAGACAAATCGAACTCATTAATGATTGTATAAATACAAGTGAGGCGATTCATTTTCATCATCATCACTTGGATTGCATTAGTATCTCTTATGAGATTTTTGCACTTTTTACTGGGATAATTTTTTTGAGATTTTCTTTATGCAATATGATGTTTTGATTTCGCTATTGTCTTTGCAACTTCTCTAATGTGAAGTTGATAAATGGATATACTCTCTATCTAATGTAAGTCGAAATTTTGATGTTATTCTTGTTATCTTACTCGTTAACTTCATGTATGTTGTTATCTTTATTTTTGTATTGGTTAAATGTAATGCAAAATTGTTATGGGACCTTGAATAAGTGATTAAATGCATGCATAAACCTTTGAGGGATTGAGCGAATATTCCTAGAGGCACCTCTTAGGTTAAAAATCTCGAAACTTTGTCTTTTTCACAAATTTGAAGTATAAATCTCTATTGATCTAGTTGTTGCCCTTCTGTTATCACTCAGGTTGTCCCTAGGCTCCTTATAGGGATATGGCCGAGGTAACCACAAACCAATCTTTGGATTGCAGGTTCTAGCCCACCTGCAATCAGAGAGGGCTCTCTCTTTATGATTCAACTTTTGTTGATGATTTTAGGCTAGCTTTCTGGCTTCAAGGGTGTTTTGTTTGTGATTGGATGGAAGGTAGGATTCTCGAACAAAGAGGCAAGGTAAGGTGTGATAAGTTTCGAACCATTGGGCATGGAGTCACGGATTGAGGCTTGCTATTGCGTTTTCTTGGTCATAAGGGAATTATGGAGCAGGATAGCCACACAGGATACAATTATCAATCTACTGAAAGTACGGAATGAAAATCAGGGATGAAAGGCAAAGGAGAATCATTTCATCATGCTGAAAAAGAGGAGAAATGGATGAATGGGATCCTGGAGCAGTTAAGAATTCCTAAACATGCATTCATATGTGAAAGAAACAGCATAAACAACATCATTTAAGTATACATGCTCATAGCTATTTTTGAAGAAAACATCGAAAAATGCAGAAATTGAACTTAAGGTGTAGTGAAACAAATCTTAAGCTATTCTTTTTTCCTGCAA
>APFE031636156.1:95015-128282 GCA_000404065.3 Pinus taeda
CTACTGATGTTGCACTTCTGTACTCTTAGTGGATGTTAAATCAAGGAGAGATAAATCAATTGTTGCTTGAAGCTCATGAGTAGGACTAGTTATAAATGGTACTTTTATCTCTTAACCATTTTTGCTTATGCGTTAAAGTGATACTCAGTTTCAGTTGTTTATATATTACAACATTGATGTCTGAGTTATCATTTGGCACTTTTGTACGGTGATAACTATTTGTTTATGTTTAGTGTATGAATAGCTCATTTATGCGATAAGTTTTCACAACTGTTTCATCTAACTTGTTATACGAAGTAGTTCATCTTTATCGAATTCTTTTCTTATGATAGTTGAATGATCTTTATCACCAGTTATTGTTTGAAATCTTTTTAGATCGCATAGAAGAAAGATCACACCCCGGGTTAGCATAAATTTCAATGTTTTTCTATTTATTAGAATACATAGCATAGCATTAGATTAGATAGAAGTATTCAAGTCCGAACATAAACACCGTTCTTTCTCACACACACACACACACACTGAATTTGGAAACTGGTCCAAGATCCCCAGTCGGACCCGCTATACCAAACGGATAAGGAGCTGCCAACCAAGGTCTGGACCGGGAGGGTATCCCCCTTGTTTTCGACTCAATTTTCGGGGCCTTCAACATAATTGGCGCTAGAAGGAGGGCCTGAAATATGAATGGCAAGTAAATCCAAATCAAAATACCATTCTGAGAGTAATTCGCCCTCACCATCTCCTCTGACTTCTCCATTGCACTTAAATCCAGAGTTATAAGTCGCTAGAGCATCATCCGCTACTACAAATCCTGACATTTTAGATCAATCTGTAATTGAACCTCCTGAAGTCGAATCTCTGATTCATAAACTTTAGTGATTTTCCATTTCCCCTCAAAGATCTGATAAATCTCAGGGCAGCGTGACTTCGCAGTATAACCCTGCTCATCCCCTGACCAGACTAAAGAGTGAAAAGTTCGGTATTCAGCCAACCAAACTACCTCTTCCCAAAAGGAAAAGAGCAAGGAAGTCACCTAAAGGGCCCGACAGCGAGACTCTTTCATCAACATCATCCATCTCAACTCTCCAACACGAAGTCAACCATCTACTCCACCACCCCAGACCATTATCAATCCACCTAGTGGAATCCCTACAACTCCTCAATCATCTGCGATCATAATCACCTCATCCTCCCAACCACAGGGATCATTTTCTGCAAATCCCCTTGTTAGCAGCTCAACAATGGCCCAGTCTCCATGGAACAATCCTGGGGCAGTCTTAATGCCAGCACCCTTGAGTCAAATACCGACCCATCCTGAGAAATGGCTGCCCAAGTTCAATCCCGACGCAGGCATGCTAGCAGAAGAGCACATAAACAACTTTATGCTATCCATCAACCTCAACGGGGTTACTAATGAAGATGTTGTTGTTCAACTGTTTCCTTATACCCTACAAGGAACAGCCAGATCGTGGTATTTCTCATTACCCTCTGGATCTATTACCAGTTGGGACATCTTCCAAGACCAATTTCTAACCAAGTTTGGTGACGACAGGTCTACGGCAACGTTAATCAACGACCTATCCAACCTTAGGGCAGAATCTAGAGAACCAATTAAAGATTTCAATCTACGTTTCCATAAAATTCTAAACAAAATTCCTACTGCTTCCCAGCCCAACGAAGAAGTGCGATGTGAATGGTATATCACTGCATTACCATCGAACATATCAAACTTCGTGGACAGAGCTAATAAAACAACCCTTGCCGAAACATGAAAGAATCCATAGCAGTAGAGAAACGTATAATAGCCTTAGAGAAGAAATCCGCGATAGAAGAACGGAAGTCTAAGAAGGTCACCTTCAAAGAAGAGTCCAAGAAGAAACAAGCAAAAGATCCATTCGATTTGGAGGGATTGCAAAAAGTTCTTAAGACCATGTCTAATGAAATGGTCGACATAAAAAAGCAAGTAGCAGCAACTTCTTCAAAAAGGCCCTACAGAGCTTTTAAAAGAGGCCCGTCAACGGATTCAAGGCCACCCAATGCTATAACAAGTGCTGAACCCGAGGAAGAGGAAGAGGAAATTGCCACTGAAGGGCAAACCGATGATGAAGAAGTTGTAGAATTACAAGGAATGTGGGATTTCATCCTCCCACGAGAGGAAGATCAAGAAGTGTTCCTAGTTAACACACGAAGTAGAAATCAGCTTGATCCTCCCCAAACTACCCCAAAACCAAAGAGCACAAGCTTTGCAACGAAGGATAAAGTCGCAACTAAGAAAACGACATCTAAAGCGACTCAAACTAGCCCAGTCCAAACATATTCACCTACTCCATCTAAAACGCTGATCGTTTCGGATAAAATGGAGTACAATATCATAGAAGACATGAAAAAGACTAGGGCAAATATCACTCTGTACGAATTGAGCAAGCTAAAGCATCAACAAAAGATAATGATGAAAGAATTACATGCCGTGCCAGTTGCACCTTTCCCTGCCGCTGTAATTTCTCAAGCTTCTCAGAACATGGGAAGGCCTCCAACTAATACGACTAACAAAATTGATCCAAACGACATCGCTTTAATTGGAGGTAGATCGAGATCTCATACTCCCCCCTTTCTCCTTACTTATGAAATTTTTAACAAAAATGTACATAATTGTTTAGTGGATTCAGGTGCTTCATCGAATATCTTACCGAAGTCCATATGCACCAAATTAAACGTTCAACCACAGAAATCTATTGTTCGCATAGTTCAGCTGGATCGGTCTCAAGTCGAAGTCATCGGCGAACTAAATCAAGTAACCATAAGGTTGTCATCCAACCCGAAGGTATGTCGAGTGATTGACATTTTAGTGGCTGATATCCCTGAATTTTATGGCTTAATTATTAGCAGGGATTGGTTAGAAAAACTACATGGATACTTCGCAACTGACTGGTCACATATGTGGCTGCCTTACAATGGTAAGCCAAATCAAATAAAAGTTGAACGAGAATTACATTAGAAGTACATAGTAACGGAGTTAGAAGGGGAAAAAGAGCATGTAGCATATAACAGTAGCATAATTGACAATTATTTAGTAGATTCTTTTCTCGGCAATTTTAATGCTCATATGTCCCCATATTTAGAACATTTCGTTTTGTCCCATGTCGAAAACTTTTCTCAAACGGATAGTTCAAAATGTATCAATTTTTTAGATAAACCTGTAAATAAATCTTTGTTTTGGAAATTATTTTTTGATGGTTCTAAATCTAACGAAGGAGTAGGAGCAGGATGCATGCTAATTAGTCCAGAAAGAGACAAAATCATGCTAACATGCAGGCTCGAATTTGATTGTACCAACAATACAGCAAAATATGAAGCTTTAGTTCAAGGGTTGTACAAAGCGATCGGGCTAAACATAAAGTATCTCCAAGTCTTCGGAGACTCTGAAATTGTAGTCAGACAGGTACGGAATACTATACATTGCCTGTTAGGTCATTTAAAACACTATCAATCTTTAGTTCAAGATCTGACTGAGCATTTTACAGCATTCAATATTTCATCAATTCCCAGACTCCAGAATGTAAGCATTGACCTTTTAGCTAATGTAGCTTCTAAGCTCATTCCTTCAGAATATTTTAGTCCAGATAGATTCTCAATAGAATTAATCTTTAGACCTTCTATTCCTGCAACATCACAAATTGGAGAATATTCAACGACGATCCTGATATCGTAAATTTCCTTACTTCTGAAGGATCCTACTCCAACCAAATAATCGACGAAGATCAACATGATCAACAATTACAGCAAGATAGCACTCACAATGCTATACCTAAATCAGTGGTCAAGTTAGAAGACCTGTACGATTTGAAAGACCGGTTTAAAAGGTCTACCAATTCAAAGCTCCAAAGCTCGACCTTGAATTACGAATTGATAAACCTAGGAACCGATGCCAAACCCCAAAACATAAATCTAGGCCTTGGCCTAGCCCCCAAAGAAAAGCTACCATATATTCGTCTTTTGAGACAATACAAAAACGTGTTTGCTTGGAATTATGATGAACTTAAAACATACGACACCTCTATCATCCAACATACTATTCCAATGATCGATAACGAAAAACCTGTCCAACAAAAATTGAGAAAGATTCATCCCAACTTAGAAAATCAAATAAAAACCGAACTCAATAAGCTGTTGAAAGCCAAGATAATCTTTCCCGTCAAACATTCTAAATGGATCTCCAATATGGTACCTGTTAGAAAGAAAAATGGAGATATTAGGATTTGTATTGACTTTCGCAATCTTAACAAAGCCTGTCAAAAAGACAATTTTCCCTTACCACCTATGGAGCAGATATTGCAGGCAGTGGCAGGCTCAGAATTAATGTCTTTCTTGGATGGATTTTCAGGATACAATCAAGTTTTGGTAAATTCTGATGATCAATTGAAGACCACATTCAGAACTAAATGGGGCACATATGCATATCGAAAGATGCCATTTGGTTTGATTAATGCTGGTGCCACATTCCAGAGAGCCATGGACATTGCATTTAAAGGTTTAGTCAATAAATATGTAGTAATTTATTTGGATGATATAACCGTGTATTCCAAGAAACGAGGCGACCATCTCAAAGACTTGAAGCAAATCTTCCAATGATGTTTAAGGTATGGAATTTCACTTAACCCAAAGAAATCTTTTTTCACGTTAAGTGAAGGGAAACTTCTAGGATTCATAGTGTTAAAATCTGGTATTCACATTGACTCTGACAGAATTAAAGAAATTTCTGAAATATCCCTACCTCATAACAAAAAAGCCATGCAATCCTTCCTTGGTCAAATCAATTTTGTAAAGAGATTTGTTCCAGATTTTTCACGAATTGTATTCTCCTTTACAAACTATGATAAAAAAGAACTCTATTTTTAAATGGGGCCAAGATGAACATGAAGCGTTTAACCTGATCAAATAGGCTATCATTAATGCTCCATCTTTAGCAACCCCGAATTTCTCAGAGCCTTTTATTTTATACACATTTGCCTCAGATAAGTCATATCTTGCGATACTCACTCAAACGAATCAAGAAAAGGTGGAAGCACCAATTGCTTTTTTCAGTTCAAATTCGCAAGGTGCTGAATTAAATTACTTAGACGTGGAGAAACAGGCTTATGCTGTTTTCAAAGCGATCAAATACTTCAGACCTTTTCTACTCAAAACCCACACCAAAATTATAGTACCGTTTCCAGCGGTAAGGAATCTTCTAGTACAAAAGAAGGTGGGTGAGAAGAGGGCCAATTGGGTAACTGCCTTACAAGAATATGACATAGAAATTAAACCAGCAAACATTGTAAGAGGTCAAGGCTTTTGCAAAATGCTGGCTGGAGCGTCGCAAATTACTGAAATCCCATCTATAGAGGTACAAGTGTGCGAGGTAAGCCTAAACAATGAGAAGTCATTATATGTTGATATCATTTATTATCTTAAGAATGGATATGCTCCTTCATACCTCAATTACACTAACAAAAGAGCTCTAAGATTAAAAGCCAAACAATATCAGCTCATAAATGATATTCTTCTTAGAATGAATTACGATTATGTTCTCCTTAGATGTCTTGAGAAATTTGAAGCTGATAAAGTTTTGCAGGAACTCCACGATGGGCCAGCAGGCGGACACTACGTTGGAGATGCTACTGCACATAAAATATTATGCGCAGGATATTACTGGCCCACGTTATTCAAAGACTCGCACAGTTATGTGAGGAAATGTTAAGTCTGCCAAACTACTGCTGGGAGACAGAAGGAGCCATCCTTACCACTACAACCAGTTAACATCGACCAACCTTTCAGCCAGTGGGGATTGGACATAATAGGTGAGATCGTTCCTCACTCTTCCAAGCAGCATAGATATATCCTTACAACAACAGATTATTTTACTCAGTGGGTAGAAGCAGTTCCACTCAAGACGGCTAATGATGAAAATATCATTGAGTTCATAGATCAATCTATAATCACCAGGTTTGGATTACCTTCCGCTTTAATGTTCGATAATGCATCATACTTTTCTGGAAATACAATGACTGAATTTGCACTTAAAAGAGGATCCAAACTTAAATATTCGGCCAATTATTATCCACAGGGCAACGGGTTAGCCGAGTCTACAAACAAAAACCTAATCAGGATTATCAAAAGAATAGTAGACCAAATCATAAAAATTGGCATAAATCCTTAATATACGCTTTATGGGCAGACCGAATAACAAGAAAAGCTTCCATCGGCACTTCTCCCTTTAATTTAGTTTATGGGAGAGAAGTAGTTCCTCCGACTCATTTAGCAATTCCTTCTTTGTCTCTAGTTCAATACATTGATGAAGTACCAACTTCCTCATTACACTTAAGGCAAATGGAAATAATCAAAATAGAAGAACAACGAGAACAAGCTAAGAAAATGCATGCTCATCATCAGACACTAGTAAAATCCTCTTTTGATTCAAATATAATGACCATAAAAGAATTTCAGATGGGAGATTTAGTTTTAAAATGGGACAAGGCACACGAAGAAAAGGGTAAACATACGAAATTTCAAAGAATGTGGCTTGGTCCTTTTCAAATTGTAGAAGTCGTAGGTCCATCGATATTTGTGTTAAAGGATTTACAAGGTGAAAAAGACTCTTTACCTATCAATGGATAAATTCTTAAGAAATATTTTCCATAGAAGATTATTCTTCTATTTCATAGAGTAATAGTTTTTCTCCTTTTCAGAATAAAACCAGTTGTGAATGGTTACATTATGCATTTACGAAAAAGATACCAACTCTCTTTCAGATTTTGATTTTTCGCTTGTATAAATAGCAAATCTTTTGGAAAATTGATCTTTATTATTGAAACATACAGTTAAAGACTCTAGCCTAGATATGACACTAGTTTCAACTTCATAAAAGTTTGATGAAGATAAACCTTTAGTGAAGAAATTGTTTTATATCAGTGCAATGAAAGGTATCAATAACAAAATAAAGATTCTCTGTAGAACATTTACTTCCAAAAACTCTATCATTGTCATCCAGAGCTATCTAAAGAAGACAATGACTTCCTCCCTGCTAAGGAAATCACAACTTTCAAAGGAACAATCCAAGGATACACTTTATTTTGAAGAATGAGAGGTCTCATCACGAGTCGGCTTATCATGATCACAGATATTATAACTTGTTGACTTTGCCAAATATTGAATACCATAACAGGGCAATGACTCAAGATTGTTACAATCAAGAGGCAAGGGCTCTCATCACGAGCCAGCTTGTTCAGCAAAGTTATAAATCAAGTGAATGACTGTGTCATAAATTAGCCACCAAACCAAGACATTGTTCTTTAAGAATAAAAAGAAAAAGCAATAAGTGTAGATATGGATTCTTCTTTGAGAGTTGTAGGTTTCTTTAAGTAGGATAAAGGATCATTGCTGGGTAAAAGGTAACCCTGTCGAGGCTATGAACACCTGCTGGAAGCAGAGGCTCTACCTACGACAAATGAGTATATTTTAAAACTAGTTTACAGAGAAGACTTTGTTTTATCTTTACATACCAAGTAATAACTGATGTAAATGCAAGGACTAACTTGAGGCAGCAAATAATCAAAGTTGAAAATTGCTGAAGCAAAATGTCATTGACAGGTTAGAGCATGATGTACTTTATCTTTCCATAATAAAGTTTAATTTTCTGAAAAATTTGTTGTTTTGGAAGCTGAAAAGGTTCAATAGAAACACAGAGATAACTGGTTCTTCCAAGTGAATCACCAATTGTTGTGGCCACCAAAAACCCCCCTCCTTATGATGTATTATTGCTAATACTAAATAATTTGGGACCCTCAAAAAAATTAGTTAGTGTTACATTTTCTTTTTAGATGAAACCTACAACATAATGGACTTAGGAAAATACCTTGAAAAATCTAGAAAACCTAAGTTTCATAATGAAGAAAATTAAATTTACTCCTAAAAGGATATAGCATTGTGCAAAGGATGATAGGATACACCTTCTAAAGAGTTAAAATGATAAAAGGTGATATTGTGACGCGAAACTTCATCGCATTGCATATACTAAAGACAAACGCTCACATTGAAAGACTTTAAAACATTGCCGATATGCGATATCGCATATCAAACATCGCAAATATCACAAGAATTACACGAGAATCATAACGATCTACGATATTGTGATATTGGGATATTGCGATACCGCAATACTGTGACACCTCAAAGTCGCGATACTGTGATCTGCGATAAAAACAACACAATGATATTGCGACATTGCGATATTGCGATACTGCAATCTGCGACATCGCAAAGCAAAAATGTGGGACTCCTCCATCGCAGTTGGTTCTGGCTCATTATTCGAGAAGACTCTTTAGCCAAGAGTTGGTCATTTATTTTAATGGGTTATTGCCAGTTGTTAATGAAGTAGGGTGTTGAGTTTTTTTGAAAAAAATTAACTCACGTAAGGTGGCATGTCCTTGCTTGTCTAAACTCATTAAACTAATCAGATAAGGTATAGAGTCGCTCTTTTTGTAGTCCTTTTCAGACTCTTAAAACATGAAAAGATTGACGAGTTTACCTGTCTGGACTCACTAAACTAATCAAACGAGGAAAGTAGACAATACAACTGCATTCAGTATTGAAAGCGTGGTTTTACAGTAGTTGTTCCCTTGAACATGGAACTCCCTCAGATAAACCTTCCTTGTGATGGCCTCTCAATATGAATCCTACCATCCTATGAGTTTAGCCTAAATACCATGATGTTCTTGCATCTCTAAATCCTAACACTCTTTGGTGTTCATGAGTCTAGTGCTACATGGTTAAAACCATTGTCATGCCTTATATTGTTCAAGGGTTAGCCTTTTGTTTCCTCCATCAACTCATCAAGCATATCCTTTCATCATGCCCTTTGTTGTTTAGACCCAATGCTCAAAGATTCCTCAAAAAACAAAATCATTCTTGTCTTGTTTCATGTCGACTGATGTAGGACACATTATTGCCTACCTTTCGACAGGTATCTTCCTATCAACTTCAACACTCTATCTAGGAAGACAACCCAGAAACACATTCAATGCCTTGGTACTTGCAGACATTAGTGGCAGGTTGCCTTGTGTTTGATCAAGGGTTCTCATTATTGGCTCTTGGTTAAGCGATTCTACGGGTGTTTGACGATAAAACATCTTTCACACTTGTTAGATTGTACTGTGCATCTTGGAGGCCATCACCATTATTGGTGGCCTTCCTTACATCTATTAATAGTCTCCATTATTGACTGGTAATCAAATGATTTCATGCATTTTCAACATCAATGCATATATTCACATGTATTGATCTATACTATTCAGTTAAGCGGTTATCAAGACCTTGGGTAGAGGCTTGCATCAATCAGCCTTGTTTCCTCTCCCAAGTTGCATATATTTTTTTTTGGAGACAGCTCATTAAAATGATCCTATTATGACACTGGATCCACATTGTGCTTATCGGCGGCCAACATCGTCATATCTATTTTATGAGAAAGGCACTCTGACATAACTACTAAGCATGGGAATGCCCGACTCAAGACATGATTTTAGTAGTTTTATATATATGTGTGTTGTATCAGGATTCCCATACCACCCGAAGCTTCGATCCTCTCTCTCTTTTTAGAATGGAAATTAGAGTTAAGTAAAGTATTTCGGCCATCATCGCAGCCTTTGATCTCACACTTTAGAGGGCATCTGTTATACAACAAATTGACCTCCTCATCAACTCAGAGGGGAAAGACATGATAGTTGAAGCAAAGACCAAGATCACATGCCTTGTTTCCACACTAACACTAACTATGCACTAACAACCTACTTTACAAAAGCTTCTCTACAAGCCTAAGGGTGTGTTAGTGACCCAACTAACTCAAGTTACTAGTTCGGGAATAGCGTTAGTGGATCCTAGTGATGTTCTAAGGGTCAAAGGAATGAATTGGCTCATAAATATCTAGATATTTGTTCCTATAATCACTCAAGGAAAGCAAGGAAACATCCAGATTTGATCTATTTGGAGGATTTCTAATCCTAATGAAGGAGGCAAATGGGAAAGTGCTAAAAAGCATGGCAAGTTCATTGCTTTTACCCTAGGGAACTCAAGGAGGAACTGAGCAACCCTAACTCAATTGCTACATAAGCAAAGCTAGGGCTATGGTGATAAGGGTCAAAGCATTTGAAAGGATAGCATACTTGATTGTTGAGCATTGTCTCAAATCTTAAGAAGTTGGTAAGAAGGGGGAGAGAGAGAGAGAAGTTGGAGGGGTAAGGGAAGGTTGATACAATAGATGGTTGTAATTACTCTTCCAACATTAATGTAGAACTATAGTTGTACTATCTACTCTGTGGTGTTGGTACTATCATTCATTCATTTGTTTGTCCAATACCTTGTAGCATTAGTAGCTTAGTTATATGTAACTAGATGTTCTTTTATATATTCATGTATTAGTTATCAAAGTTATATGTTGTGATTGTGCTTGTCTCTTATATGTGTAGGACTTGATCTGGAGCCAGCTCGAAGGACTTCCACCTAGCTACATTGTGCTCTCTAGAAAATCTACACAGAGGCTTGAGGTAATCCTCCTATTTTTCTTTGATATTTAGTTAATGTTTATGAACATGCATGTAATTTTGTGACAGTTGTAGATAATATTATAGTCTGTCGAAGGTCCCGGGAAGACCTTTGAGGGCATCTTCAGTCTCCATACACCATGCATTTTATCCTATAGCAATGTTTGTATGGTGTGTTTCCATTGATTCTACATCCTTAGCATGACTTAGGAGGTCAAATCACATTATAGTGGCCTCTCATCACATGTTTACCCTAGCTGGTTGGTTGCTTGGGTAGATGTGGGATGAGGGTGTTACACCACCCCCTTGTCTGGTCTTAGGTTATGGGAGGTGTTACTTATTTTCTCTGACCCAACCTCCGAGGCTTGTTATGGAGATGGGGTTACATAACCTCTTTATCTCAAGGTATGTGAAACTTAATTATCATACCAAAATTTCATTTAGCTCATTGAGAGCCTTCTAGTGATATAAATTTTATATCAATCCGACTCTCTCATTAAAAGTGATGTCCACTAAGGTTTTCTCCCATTAAATAAGGTCACGTCATCATTATGCTTCCACATGGAATCCACATAACCCTTTTTTTCACCCTTGGAAATACCATGCAAATTCCATGTCGGATCCACATAGTCATCCTCCATGTCATAGGTGAATGCAACCTTAGTTAGATCTAAGCCTATACATTCATGCAAGTAATTTTCCACCCATGGATCCCCATAATCCCAAATGGCCTAGTGGAAATATCCCACCGCAACAAGGTAGTGGATCAACCCTCCAATAATGAGGAGGACTTCTAGTTCAACTTGTATCAAGGTTTTTGAAAGGTGTGAGCTATTCACCATCGTGAAACCCTATATTCTTGAATCTAATCCATATGTAACATAACCGACACAAGGCCCAACATTTCTTATGAGATGCATGCCCCATATGATGGTTGGAAAGTTTTTATTGGGCCATGGGATGCATCTAAGACCCCAAAATATTTGCACCCTTTTCCATCCATGAATCCTCATATTCAAGTCATATTAAAGGTAATCCAATTAGGAGAAATATATTCCTGTGCAAAGAAATTGGCCCTTTGCAACCCCCCAAACTTTCGTATTCCCAAATTTTGACAATGAGTGAAGGGGAAAAGGGAAGAAGGGGAGATTCTTCCAAGGAAAATAGGCAACATCTAAAATGACAAAAATTTTGGGTTTTAACACATGAGACACTTGGTCCTGAATCTAAGATTATGCTTGATAATTAGTAATAGAAGGCAAATGCTTGACACCCACTATGTGATTGCAGAAAGACAAAAGGGGGCAGAGCGCTAACATGAAATTTCATTATTTTTCAACATAATTGCACTAGGAAATTATTGTTGATCAAGCCAATTCTACAACCTCTTAAAGGTTAGTTAATTCAATATTAAGAAGCATATAGTTATTAATCACATAAATGTGGAATAAATAGAACTACATAAATGCACAAGGATAGCCATGGTATAGCCTTAGGCATCATAAATCCATTGAACAAGCTAATATATTTATTCAAAGCCATTCTTATCAAGAAATAGAGGTAGAGAATGAATGCGTACACTGTCACATTATTCATGAATTAATATTTATCAACTTAAACCAAGTTGTTCACTCAATTCATAGCCTACATGATAACCTACAACACATGAGTATGGTAGTGAATTTCCTACTTCAAGCATTCAATATAACCATAGTCATATTAGTATAATTTTCAATCATGGATATAATAGTGAACCTCCACATTCGTTCATGAATATACAAGGTCATGCCTTAGTTGATAACATAAAAATAACTATCATTTCCCATAACCCAAAAATGCATAAACCATTATACATATTTGAGTATGTTATAATGGCTAACAACTAAAGGGAGGACTTCCACTCTCCACCCAAATGTATGCTATATACACCATAGCTTTCTTGAAGCTGACCACCCCAAATTGGATCCAAAGTTTGAGGGGATACTTTCTCAAGGATAAATCACATTAATGGCCTATAAACACTCAAGAGATGGAGTCTATTGTCTAGGTGGTTTACCAACAACCTTCTAGTAGCAAGCATCATAGTGGCTTACTTACTCTTTTGAGTTCATTCACAGGGCTTCACCCAAGTCCACATTGGGTATTACTTAGTTCAAGAGATTGAATCCACTATCCAGGTGGTTTATCAACTCTCCAACAAGTTACATAGTGACTCAGATTTCCCTTTCTAGGTGGTTTTTCATCCACTCATCCTCCCATTGGTCACTCAGTCATAGTCACATAGTTTAGTGTCCTCACATCCAAAATCATTGTTACACATAATTTGTCACTGACCTCACATTCCCTGATCCCAGAGACTGTCGGTCTGTGTTAATGATATCTTCCTTGTGTCATGTTGAAAATTATGTGTCAATGTCTTCCTTGTCATATCGGGAAGAATATCTCAGTTCATTACTCCTAGAGCAGACCCTTTTTACCTATGTTTTTGGGTCGTCACGGGTTAGCATTTGTTCCACCTATGAAGATGGCCAAGTTTAAACTATCCCAAGCTAGGTTACATAAGAGGCTGCTTCCACACTCTAGCAAAACCCTCTATTTTTACTATTGAACTCTTAAACTCTGAAGCTATTCTCCAACTCTCTGAACTATGAAGCTAGCTGATCTCAGCCATGATGGAAGTATTTATAGGAGGAGGAGCTTCCAAAAGAGATGGGAGAAAGAGCTTATTCCTTTGAGAGTGTTAGCTTCCTATTCCAATAGGTTTCATTTTTCATGATTGACAGTGGAAGTGCCAAAAATGTTCATCTTTTTCATGTTGCAAATGTTCCATTTTTGAAGCATTTCACAGTTAAGGGAGGGCCAAACAGCTTAATCTTGGCCTCCCTAGGTTTAAATTGCTTGTTTTAGAAA
Source organism: Pinus taeda (assembly GCA_000404065.3). Lineage (NCBI taxonomy): Eukaryota > Viridiplantae > Streptophyta > Pinopsida > Pinales > Pinaceae > Pinus > Pinus taeda. The sequence continues at coordinate 108,497 of APFE031636156.1, forward strand.
ATAGAGAGAAAATCTGTCCAAATTGTTTAAGCTTGGCATATTACTAGCTAGGTAGAGAATGAAGGTGCCCAACTGTCTAATCTGGGCCCTTGGAAGCAATAAGGGTAGTTTTTGGATAGGAGGGCAGTTAAAAAGAAAAAAGGAAACAGGGTTTGCAAGTCGAAGTGCACCCTTCCTGAAGTAACAAAAAATGCTAGGTGTATTAGGTTGGGTAGGTAGCCTGAGGTTGCAGAAGCAAGATCATCTTCAGTTTTGACCTTAACAAAGAAAGCTCATCTCATTAGAGGCAGGAGTACCAAGGCAATGTTTTGATGGCAGAATTCTAAAGCATGTCTAACCCCCCTCACTCCCCCCAAAAAAACTCTAACTAACATTCCCTTAAAGGACCTTGGGACTTCCCCAACAAGTCCTGCTTTCAGCTCATTTGTGTGAAATATCAAGTCAAGTTTTGACTTTCCTCAATGAAAAGAAGCCACATTTCTTGTGTAAAAACATTTCTCCATATCTTATTCAAATCACATATCTAAGTTCCAGATCTTGAACTTGGCATCATTTCCCTTACATTTCCATTTCACCAAGTCATATTAACTCCTAATTCTACTATATAGCTCCCTAACTACTTTCCCATCCCTATTTGCTATTAAATCTATATAAAATCCCAAAAATATTACATATCCCACCCTATAGCACTATAGCTATGTAACATGGTTTGGGAGATATTGGTCCGTTTGGGACTAATATAAACCCTTCTGCGTCCTAACCCGGAGTTACTTTAACCCTTGGTTAAAGTAATAACCCTGGTCCCCTTCCTTATCTATAAACCTAACCCTCCCCCTTCACGTGCATTGTTAATGGTTTGATGTTAAAAGGTTTAAAAACATTAAACACTACCGGCGCACATAACCCGCAAAACCCAAATGAAAACCCACTTCATTAAAGTTTTCCCCGCGCCGTATTAAACAAACAATAAAATAATGTCGCGGGCCCTGTCCCTAACCATCTGCCGTGTTAAATAACTCGCCAACCGTTCGATGGCCAGCACCCCAGATCTACGGTGGGTGGGTCTTTTCCTACCCTGATGTGCCAAGGGTTAACGTCCGGGAGATGGGCGGTTTTCCTGCCATACTCCCGCCATGCGTCGCGCTCCCAGCTGTGTCGGAGCCCCATCCTCCCAAACCGCTTCTGCGCAAAAGCGGTGCGATAGAAACCAGAAACCGCTTACCCCCTTGTAACATCAGTGCCACGTCTTCCTATGACGTCACCTCCGCTCCGCCGATGCTCTGCCACGTTACCGCCATCTCATCCCTTTCCCGCCTGCGCCCTGCCACCATGTCATTGCCATGTCACCGCCCTGTTAGCTACCATGTCACCATCCGTACCCAGGACCCGCCGATGACATCATCGCGGAAAAGCGCCAAAAGCGCAAATATGTCAAATTTTTTATAAAAAATCGCGTTTTTCGACCGTTTGTTAGTCATTATTCATTGGTCTTTGTGGAGAGTTGTTGCTGCTGTTTTTACTGTTTTCACTCCCAAAGCTAGAAATTTACCAACCAAGCTACTGCAACCTGCAATTCGACTCCGTAGCTTGCCATTACACCATCTCGTCCACCCTCGGTGCCGTTTTATCCAGGTATTTGCCAAGTTTCTCCCCCCTTTGCCCCTGTTCTTCCATTTTTCTCCATTATACATGCTGTAAACCTGCAAATTTCCTCAATTATTAAATTTTCTGTGCCTAAGACTTCACCAAAATCCACTGGTAAGCCTTCACCTCAAAAGCAAACCTCTAAACCCGTGCCCGGTTGCACTTTCACTGTCGAAACTCCGTTTAGAGCTCGACCTTCAGGCAAAATCTTGCAGCAGCTCACCATTGCCCAATTTCACCTCATTCCACTGTATAAATCAGACCATTGAGGTCATAATAACTCCTTCCCCCTCTGCATTTCTCCCCACAGTCACTAATCCAGAGAGTTCATTAAAGATAAGGGAACTTGACCCAAAAACTCTGCAAATTGCCTTTTTCATCATAGTGCCAAGCAGTCAAGCTATTGTTACATTTGGGTTCAGTCCCAGGTTCCTCTGCTAGTCATCACAAGCAAGTTTGTTTAATCAGTTGTTGCTTTAATCTTCCTTCTAAGTTCAAACATTGAAAAGTTCCATAATGGCCACTCCATCAGCTCTAGACATCACTCCCATGAATTCACCAAACAAAGAGCTTGAGGCAATGGCCCTGGCTGATAGTGATTATCTTATTCAAGATCTAGTTGGGGACAGGAATCATTTGCATACCTATTTCCAACTCAGAAACAACTTCCTTAACAACTCTGACATGTATGGAATATGGGAGTCCAATTTGCCACATTATTTCCTCCCTTCTGTCAATGTTTTTACAGAGATTATTCACCTGTGTGCTGCAAATTATGAACCAAAACAGAGGGCTGTCAAGTCTCCATCTGGGAGCATACTTTTCTAAATCACTCCTGACTCCATCAACCAGATGTTAAATTTCAAACAAACATAGCTACTATATCCTTTCTCCATGAAGCACTTGCTGGAAGATGCCTCCTGTCACCTTGATCCCAAGATTGAAAGAATTGCTAAGACATTTATGAAGGCAGATTGCCAACCTAAGGAGCCACCTCCATTCCTATATGTCCATTTCAATGAGGTTGGCAAGCTACTAGTAGACATGATATCCTATGTGTTAGGCTTCAAATCAAGTGAACATGTGGATGAGATAGTGCTGGTTCTATTGTCTTCCTTCAACCAAAGGCAACCTCCTTCTATCAAGTATAACTATGCCAAGTTCATAGCAAACAAAATTCATGACCAGCTAACAAAGCTAGATAGGGAGGGAGTCTTCAAATATTCCTCATACATCTACCATTTGTTCATGTATTATCAGTCTGAAAGTTTCCAGTGTCCCATCAAGAAATTAGATTCAAAAGGAGAAAGAAGATCTGTTGTCCTCTGGTCATCAGTATTCCATCAAGTCTAGCATTCTCCATACTCTTACTGTGAGTTCATTGACCAATTTGTCTATCTAGTTTCCTGCCTCTTAATGAAAGCTCCTCCTCCTAGAATATCTTATGAGATGCAGAAGATATTGCAGTTATCTAAGAGCTACAAGTTAGGTGATTGGTATCTCTACCAGGATCACACTGTCATCAAAATCTATGGCTGTGAGCTCTGTCCTTACAGGCTCTCAAGATATGTGCCAATGAGGCTGTTTGCCTTGGAATACTACAGGCAGCTAATCAATTCAGATCTTACTCATTTTCACAGCACCAAGAATAAGGCTCGCCTAAAATTTAAAGACCGCCTAGGCCCCTTTATCATGAACAAGAAGGAAGGTTGGCAAGATGCTGACCTAATACTGAAGGATCAACTTAAGTTGAAGAGAAGTTTCTAGTGGGTTGCTTATGACCCACTTGGCTTTATTAATGCCAGAAGAGTCAAATATAGATTGACACCCTATACACACTGCAAAATCCCACAGATTGAACAATATGCTAATCAAGATGCATGGGCACAAGGCACATTAGTTGAAGAATTCACTCAGGAGTAAATTATGGAGCAAAATGTTAAAAACCTTGAAAAAACTCTTGACTTAGATTCTTGTGAGCAGGTAACATTCAAGTTTCCACAACAAATTGGAGAGGGCACATCAGTTGCTGCAGCTGCACAACCCAGATAAGCACCATCTTCATCAACAACAAGTACAACAAAAGGCAAAGAAGCCAATGGACACAGAACAGGTAACTATAGAGCTTCCTGCTACTTCAATGGAGCAGTCCCAAGAATAGGCTCCTCCACATCAAATAGAGGCACCCCAAATGCCAGTTTTACAGACTCCTGCCCATGAGGAAAGAGGCAGAAAACATGACAAAGAAGATTCCACACCTACCAGTGGATCTGCACAGCAGCCTGAATCTAAGAGGCAAATAGTTGATTCTCCATCTGAGGAGGAAATCAGTGAAGAGATCCTTGAAAGCCCAAGGAGAGACAGAGAGGGAAGCTGACAAACACCTACAAGCTCTTTCCAACAAGAGCTAGACAGACAGCATGCCATGGAGGTGTCTTCCTCTACACAACAAAGCAAGAGACCAGTTAGTGTCAAAGCCAGCTTCAAAGAGATCAAAGCTCAAAATGAGCTACTAAGAGTGCAACTATATGACCATTTCCTAAAAGCAACACTTGCCAAACAGGAAAGATTGGTGGCAGCATATGATAACAATGAAGAGAAAAATGATTCTCAGCCATTTCAAGCCCAAAGTTCAGTAGCCTCAGACAGTTGCAGACTATATCAGGACAAATTTGCAGGTCATGGCCAAAGGCATCCACCCCATGGACCAAATTGAGCTACATAAGCAGACTGGTGAGATGGTCTATGCTACTTTAGCAGACAAGGCCACACTGGCTCATAAATTAAAAGAATCATTGAAGAACACTAACACTCAGTTATATTTGCAAAGAATGTCCTCCATAGCTAAAGACAACAGAATTAAAACATTGGAGGACATTATTGTTGACCTAGGACATGATCCTAAGGATCCTAAGGGTGTAAGGGCCCTTATGAAGAAGAAGGATGACGATATTGTTGCATTGAGAAAGCGATTGAGGTTGCATCCTACTGAACACCCTCAAATTGTAGAATTAGTGCAAGAGAAAGAAACTGAAGATACATTAGATTTGCTGATGAAAATGAATCAAAGAGTAATCTAGATGGAGGAAGAATTAGAAAGAGCATCCCAAAGTAAGCAGGGAGAAGCAACCTCGCAGCCACCTCTAGTAGTTCCAGCTAATGTTCCTGTTCCTCCCACACAGCCAACAACAGTCCCAGAAGCCACATCAGCAACAACAGTAGTAGCAACTACAACAACATTTGAAACAAGCATGAGCATGGAAGAAATAATGAAAGTTGTCAAGGAGCTTGAGCTTCAGGCTACAGAGATAAAAGAGGCCAAAGAGAAATTGACCAATCTGGAAGGAAAGTATGACAAATCTAAAATGACAGTAGTTGAAAAGACAAGGGAAATTAAGTTCTTGAATGACAAAATTAAAGCCTTGGAGAAAGAGCTAGCTTTAGACAAAACCCTGATTGAAATAAAGAAGATTTTGTGGGCCAAGATAAATTAGTCAATCACTGGCCAATGGAGGTCAATTCAAGCCATGTATGAACAGGTAGAACTAATTGGCAAAGCTTAGTTTGAAACTCAGAGAGCCAAAAAAACATTGGGAAACATGCCTGAGCAGGCCAAAAAAATGATCAACTTCTTGAATCATCAAACCAAGGAAGAACTTGCAGCATTACAAATTATGACAGAACAGATGCCATACTGACAGCGAAGAAAGTGTTGACTTTAAGAAGTTTTATTCAAACTCTAGAGGCAAGATGTCAGGAAATCCAAAAGGATGTAGATAATTTTGAAATAAAGCTTGCATCACTGCAGACTAGAGGATTTCCCAGCTTATTAACCAGCTCTGGAAGGTTATTAACATGTGACCAATATGCAACTAGGCTCAATAATTATGTCACAAATCAGCTTACTGCTTCATCAAGTTCTTCAGCACAAGCAAGACCTCCTACAGGACAGACTCACTATGATAAGCTGGAAAACTTATTTTACATGGATCATGAAGTCAACCACCTATTTGAGATGCCTCCTAATTATTACAAGTATACAGAAGCAGATGAGACACTCATCAAGATACAAAGGCATCAGCTTCCTCCTGAAGATTGGTGGCAAGCAATGCTGGCCATTTTACCTAGGTGATATCAGTCTTTGGCCCCTTTTTCAAATTTTCAAATTCCATGTCAGCTACAGGTCAATAGTAAGCACCGGATAGAGCACAAGAAAGAACAGGTGGAGCAGGTCAAATCAATGACAAGGCAAAGGGCTGGAACAGTAAGCCCAAAAAGTGCGGATTTTGAAAACACAGCCTCAACCGACTCAAATGGACTCAAAAGTCAACATTTTCTGACAGAAAAGAACAGCTCTTGCATTTGTATTTACTTCTTCACCAGTCGCTCCTTAGGAGTTGGTGAAAGAATTTATGAGTTAATAACTCATCCTAGATATTTTGTATCTCCTTTTTGTATATATATCCCCTCATAGAATGTATTTGGGGTTGGTTGATTAATTCACTTCATTTGAGACTCACACTGTATATCTGAGAATTTCTTTAATCAAAGACTGTTGAAAAGATTGGAGGACTGACTGTCTGTTGTGTTCAAATGGTTGAAGAGTGACTGTGGAATTCTTGTGCTGCTATATGGGACAATAAGTTTTCCTTCATTCTATTTCATTTTATATATATGTTTAACCGTTATCCTATCATCGTCTAAATAACAGGAAAAATGGATAGCCTAGACTTTGCTTAACTGCACTCTATGCTCAATTTCTGTTGTTTCTATATGTTTTCCTCTGGATTAGCTATGAATGTGAATTCCTTTTGGCTCATATTTCCCCTAATTCACACATGTATGATAGTTATCTAGGAATTCTTGACTGCTCCTAGATAGAGCTCATTCACCTTCCCTCTGTTAAGTTGAAGGAGAGATTCTTAATTGCCTCTCATTCCTTAGCCCTCATTCCATTCTTATTTAGCCTGAATGTTGTTTCATGTATAGCTATCTTGCTTTATAGTCTCCATGTGACCAAGAAAACACACCAGCAACCTTACTTCATGACTCCATGCCCAATGGTTTGAATCTCCTACACTATGCATGCCTCCCTACTTGAAGATCATTAATCATCCCACCAAAACTTAAACAAAACACAAAGAACTCCATAACTAGCCTAAAATCCATCAAACAAAGCTAAATCCTAAAGAGATAGCCCTCTCTGATTGCAGGTAGGCTAGGACCTGCAGTCCAAAGATTGGTTTGTGGTTACCTTGGCCGTATTCCCTTGGGAGTCAAAGTGAACAACCTAAGTGTTAACATAATTGGCGACTCCACTGGGGAAGAACAAATTTTCCAACTCCTGTCTACCCCTTAATGTTGTAAATAAAGTCTGAATGACAGCCAGGAAGCCTTGGAAACTGCTCTTGCTTTGCATTTACAGGAGTATATAAAAGCTTCTTCAGTCAATCTTTATTCCAGTCTTAAGCTCTAAACAGTTGTTCCAAAATTTGATCAGTCCCTTTCTAAACCACAACTATTCCTAGAAAATTTCCAAAAAACAGGTTCAGAAGCTGGCTCCAAAGAAGGAGACCCGTTACACCTGGTCTAATCCAGATCCAAATCCACCAGCTGTTTTTGAAAATCCTAATTTAATTCCAAAGATTCTCAGGAAACAAAAGGAAGAAGAACATTTTACAGATTCAAGCCCTAAAACAGTTCCTGAAATTTATATTCCAACTCTTGCTAAACTTTCATTGCATCCTCACATCATTGTTCCTACATCTCCTACTTCCTCATCCACTTCACAAAGTACCTTCTCCACTCCTCCATCTACTACACATACTACTATTATCACAGTTGTTCCAGTCGTTCCATTTATCCCTGTTATTCCTCCTATACCTGCACATATGGCTAACAGATATGGTACTGGTTCTTACACAGCCTTGCAACATACCAAGAAAATGCAAGACTACTTTGAAAACTATGAGATAGATAATGATAGTGTAAGAATCAGGATTTTTGTCCAAAGCTTAACTGGAGATGTAAGGCCCTGGTTCAGAGCTCTTCCTGAAAATTCTATAGGTGACCCAGAGGCCCTATACCAAACTTTTCTTAACCGATGGGAGAAAAAGAAAGACCCACTTCACATATTATCTGAGTATGATACTATGAAAAGAGGCCCTCAAGAGACTGTCTTAGACTATTGTGCAAGGTTTAGCAATGTTTACAATGCTATTCCACAGAACCTCAAGCCTCCACCTGATCTGGCCTTATATAAATTTCTTGATGGATTTGACTTAGACATGGCATATCAATTGAGAGAAAGAGCCCCTCAAAACCTAGCAGAAATGCAAAATATAGCGGTTAGTGTTGAGGCAAACTTGATAGCTAAGCAGAATAGAGCAAGAGCTGAGAGAAGAACTACTTTTAAAGAAGAACCATCAGCCTTAGATCAGAAACTAGATGCAATCATCAGTGGTATGCACAGACTAGGAGATAGGATAGAAATAATTGAAAGAAAATCATCATGGGATGGACAGCAAAACACTACTATTAGAAACCCAAATTTTAGGAAAAACCAAAATCCAAATGTTGGAAGGGCTGGCCCAGATCAAGGCATAAGACCCCCTTTCCAAGAAAATTATATTGAAGCATCAACATCTATTGAACCAGGAAAAAATACTCATATCAACTTGATGGGTTTAAAGAATGACCAACAAGTTTTCCTATCAAAGGAAGACCAAGAAGACCAAGATGATGGTGATTGCAATCAATTCTGAACCAAGTCTGGAGAGTCATTTGACTTCAAAGAAGGTTATGATATAGCTGTATATGAAGTTCACAAACAATACAAGTTGAGAAGTAGGACCATAGATGTACCAAAACTTGTCAAATCAAAGGATACTGAACAGCCTAAGAAGATAAAAGAAAAATCTACTCTCACAAAAATTGTTGATATAACAAATCCAAATCCAAACGAAGTCACCATAGAGGATGTTTCTGACATACAATCCTCTAAAAACCAGCCTTTTGTATCCTTTCCCTCAAAGGAAAATGTAAACAGCACCCCTAAAGGCTCTTCCAAATCAGAAATATCTCAAGAAATCACTGAGGAACAGGAGCAAATCCCTGATATCCCCATTGGAAGAGGTAAACCTACCTCTCACAATGCAAAAATCCAATCAGAAAAAACGTTTGATTTAGAGGCAAAGATCAGTAAACTTAAGATATCTATCCCTTTACCTGAACTTGCCAAGCATGATATATATTGGCAGCAAATCAAGCGATCACTGCAAATGCCAGAAAATAGGGATGATGTGAATGTATTAGATGATCAACCTGAGCTCCTTTTTGGCCCTGAAGTTGATGGAAAATCTGCTAATGGGACTATCCTACCTTTTTATGTTAGTTTGCATATTCATGATAAAGTCTTGCATAATGCAATGTTTGACTCAGGTGCCTCACACAACTTGATACCTAGGGCCGTAATGGAGAAGCTAAACCTTGATATCACGAGGCCCTACAAAGACTTGTTCTCTTTTGACTCAAGTCAAGTGAAATGTTTACGTTTAATCAAGGACTTATGTGTGTCTTTAGTCCAATATCCCAACAAGACAATTTTAATGGATGTGGTGGTAGCTGATATCCCACCTAAATATGGAATGCTATTATCAAGATCCTGGGGAGCCAAGCTCCAGGGGTCTTTGCAATTAGACATGTCCTATGCTACTATCTCGGTCTTTGGGAAACCAAAGAGACTGTATAGAGAAACGCTGATGAAATATGTGGTAAGTAGTGAGGAGAGGCCCCAAAACTTTCCTATTTATGCAATCCATTCTGATATGGATTCTTTCATCCTGTTCAATGATGATGGATATCCTCCAACTGATGATAAGCCTTTGGCTCTTGAGCAAGAAACAGACATAAATGAGCAACCAATTGTCCAAAACCTTGAAACTACTGAAATAATTGATGAAACTACCATACTAGACAAACCATATGAAATACAAAATTCTGATCCGCCCACTCCAAAAATAACTGAAATTCCCAATGCTGAACAAGAAAAAGAAATTCTTTGGTATCTTGAATTTGATGGGTCAGTGAATAAACTAGGAGCAGGGGTAGGAGTGTGGATCCATAATACACAAAAAAATCATGCAGAGGGTCATGCTTATAGATTTAACTTCAGATGTACTAACAACATGGCAGAGTATGAGGCTCTCCTCTTAGGCATTAAACTGATCAACGCTCTAGGAGCTGCCAAAATTTCCATACTAGGTGACTCTGACCTAATCATTCAACAGATGAAAGGCAACTTTGTTACTAATGATAATAGATTGAGAGCCTACAGACATGTTGCCACAGAAATACTCAATACCTTCTCTAAATTCCAGCTTGCTAAGATTTCTAGAAGCCATAACATACATGCGCATAGCCTAGCAACCTTTGCTAGCACCTGCAAATTGCCCTGTGAGCCCAATCATTATATCACAGCTAAGATAAAGCACAGGCCTGCTGTCCCAAACAATGTCAAAGATTGGCAAGTGTTTGAAAATGATACACAAATAAATAATTTCCTGACTTTACAACAAGATTTTTCAGGCCTAAATATTGATGTTGATCCCATGGATGTCCCACAACAACAAGTCAACCAACATCAACAAACTATATCAGCTGAAGCAACAAATCAAATGCTGCACCCCACCACTTTTGATAACAAAAATGTGCAAGAGCTTAAACAAATGAACCTTGATGAAACAACTGAAGCAGAGGCTGAGGTTATTGACCTGAAAGACAATTTCCTACCCACAGGCTTGACTCCCTTAGAAGACATCTTTGACTCAAATGATATCCCCAGGAAACCAAGCATACAACCTTTAAACGCTGCTATTGAAGACTGCAATATTGGAACTGCTGAAAAGCCCAAAATAATAAAATTGTCTAAGTCTTTGCCTTCTGATCAAAAACCAAAGTATGTTGATCTGTTTAAAGAGTTCCAAGATGTTTTTGCATGGAGTTATGAGGACCTAAAGTCCTATGACACTTCAGTTATTCAACATACCATTCCTTTAAAATCAAATCAAAAGCCTTTCAAGCAGAAACTAAGGAGAAACAACCCAGTGCTTCTCCCTCTAATTGAGAAAGAAGTGAAGAAAATGTTTGAAGCTGGTATCATTGCACCCATTAGATTTTCAGAATGGGTATCCAATCTTGTTCCCACAAGGAAAAAATCAGGTGAGATTAGACTATGTGTTGATTTAAGAAATTTGAATCAAGCATCCCTTAAAGACCATTACCCATTACCCAAGATGGACTAGATTCTACAAATAGTAGTGGGATCTTCAAGAATTTCATTGATTTATGGTTTCTTAGGCTTCAATCAAATCCTAGTTCACCCTGATGATCAAGATAAAACAACATTTACAACACCACGGGGAACTTTTAAATATGTGAAAATGCCTTTCGGACTTAAGAATGCAGGTGCTACTTTTCAAAGGGCCATGGACATAGCATTTGCTAAAGAAATCCATTATTTCTTAGTGGTCTACCTTGATGACCTAACCCCTTTCTCAAAATCTGATCAAGAACATCTAAAACACCTAAGACAAGTGTTCCTAACATGTAGAAAATATGGCATATCCTTGAACCCTAAGAAGTCCCTCTTTGGTCTAGAGGAAGGTAAGTTGCTAGGCCATATCATTTCAAAAGATGGTATTAGAATTGATCCAGACAGAATTCAAGCCATTCTTCAAGTCCCCCATCCAAGAAACATTAAAGAATTGCAAGCCTTTTTAGGAAAAATCAACTTCCTAAGAAGATTTATTCCAAACCTAGCTGAGCTGATAAGATTAGTAAACAACATGTTGAAGAAGGATTCCAAAGTAAAATGGACACTAGAGGCTAAGCAAGCCTTTGAGGGCATAAAAACTGCCTTGACTCAAACACCAGTCCTAACCAGTCCCCAATTTGACAGAGATTTTATCATTTTCTCCTTTGCTTCCCAACACACCATTGTTGTTGTTTTATTACAAAAAGATGATCAAGGAAATGAGAAGCCCATTGCATTTTTTAGCAGAGTTCTTAGGGATGCCCCCTTGAAGTACCAAATCATGGAAAAGCAGGCCTATGCCTTGGTGAAGGCCATCAAAGACTTTAGAGTTTATATTTTATATTCCCATGTGATTGCTTATGTTGCAAGTGCTGTTGTAAAAGACATATTAACTCAATAGGGATTAGAAGGAAAAAGAGGTAAATGGATTGCCAATATCCTTGAGTATGACATTGAGATAAAGCCCACTAAGCTAATAAAGGGATAGGGTTTAGCCAAGCTGATGTATGAAACAAATTTTCAATCCTTAGACATTAATGAACTGGACAATGAACAGGAGCTGACGACTCCACAGATCAATTAAGCGTTTTTGTAATCCCCCTAGTATGCTGATATTTGTTTTATATTGCTAAACCTGTTTGCTCCCCCAGGATTGTCCAGGACCAAAAAGAGATTTTTAAAGATGAAAGCATCAAAGTTTTGTGTCTTAGATGGTGCCCTGTTTTGGAAAAATCATGAAGGAATATTTCTTAATTGTTTAACTATGAATGAAACTGACAATGTTATGAAGGAGTTTCATGCATGGGATTGTGGAGGACATTTGTATTGGAAATCCACTGTTGACAAGATATTAAGGGCTGGTTACTATTGGCCTTCCCTCTTTGTAGATGTCAAGAAATTTTTTGTTTCATGTCACAAGTGCCAGATCTTTGAAGGCATTAAGAAGCTGTTGCCCTTGGCCCTTAAGCCCATTACAACAGAGAAGCCTTTTCAACAATGGGGTATGGACTTCATTGGAGAAATTCACCCATCATCTTCAGGCCAACATAACTAGATATTAACAGCCACAGATTACTTTACCAAGTGGATTGAGGCAATCCCATGCAGGCAGGCCAATGACTCCACCATTATCCAATTCCTTGAAACCAACATTCTGTCTAGATTTGGCTGCCCTGACAAAATCATTACAGACAATGCTGCTACCTTTAGATCCAAGAAAATGATCAGTTTTTGCCATAAATTTCACATCACCTTAGGTCACTCCAAAGCTTATTACCCTCAAGGTAATGGTCATCTAATAAGAGCCTCATTAACATCATCAAGAAAATCTTAGAGGAAAACAAGAAGAATTGGCACAAAAAGCTTGTAAATGCCTTATGGGCAGACAGATTGACAACCAAGAGATCCATTAGGACAAGCCCATATGAGTTTGTTTATGGGATGGAGGCCAATTTCCCTTCATCTCTGGGAATCTATGTTATCAAGTTGCTGCAAGAGATTCAAGCTGAACCCAATGATATCCAAAGAAGAATCAATCAAACTATCTACCTACAGAAAACAAGAGAACAAGTTTATCACAGAACTCAAGTGTTACAAGATAAACTCAAAAAGATCTTTGATAAAAGAACAAAAGCTAAAGACTTTTTTATAGGAAACAAAGTATTGAAATGGGACTCTAGGAGGGAAGATAAAAGGAAACATGGGAAATTTGATTTTCTTTGGAAAGGACCATTTGTGATCCAAGTTGTACAAGGTAACAACACTTATTTTTTGAAGAGTCTGGATGGCACAGATACTGAAGAAGGCCCAGTCAATGGGAGAATGCTCAAACATGATTTTGATCCCCTTTGATGAACATAACACAACTACATATTGTACATAAATATTTGTATTTTCAGCATTTTTCATTTACAGCAGTTAGATAGGGAACCAAAGGCAACAAATTTTGAAGAAAAGTCAAGGAATTATACCAAATTTGGTGTATATGTTGAACGTACCACAAACAAGTCAGAGGGAAGCCTTGGGAAATATGAAGATAATAATAAACACTCAGAGAAGCTAGTAAGAGACAAAGTTGTAATGTTTGCACAGATCAGATCATAAGGAATACATACAAGTTGCAAGAATTCAGATCAATGGTTTCCAAAACAAGGAAATTTCAGACCGCAGTAAGAATAAAAAATAAGGCAGTAAGGCCTGTTGTTCTTGGCCTTTCACAAGGAAAAGACATCCCCAAGTGGAGCCACTGTTAGCTTCCTATACCAATAGGTTTCATTTTTCATGATTGATAGTGGAAGTGCCAAAAATGTTCATATTTTTCATGCTGCAAAAGTTCCATTTTTGAAGAATTTCACAGTTAAGGGAGGGCCAAACAGCTTAATCTTGGCCTCCCTAGGTTTAAATTGCTTGTTTTAGAAAATAGAGAAAGAAAATCTGTCCAAACTGTTTAAGCTTAGCAGATTACTAGCTAGGTAGAGAATGAAGGTGCCCAACTGTCTAATCTGGGCCCTTGGAAGCAATAAGGGTAGTTTTTCGATAGGAGGGCAGTTAAAAAGAAAAAATCAATCAGGGTTTGCAAGTCTAAGTGCACCCTTCCTGAAGTAACAAAAAATGCTAGGTGTGTTAGGCTGGGTAGGTAGCTCGAGGTTGCAGAAGCAAGATCATCTTCAGTTTTGACCTTAACAAAGAAAGCTCATCTCATTAGAGGCAGGAGTACCAAGGCAGTGTTTTGATGGCAGAATTCTGAAGCATGTCTAACCCCCCTCACTCCCCCCAAAAAATATCTAACTAACATTCCCCTAAAGGACCTTGGGACTTCCCCAACAAGTCCTGCTTTCAGCTCATTTGTGTGAAATATCAAGTCAAGTTTTCACTTTCCTCAATGAAAAGAAGCCACATTTCTTGTGTAAAATCATTTCTCCATATCCTATTCAAATCACATATCTAAGTTCCAGATCTTGAACTTGGCATCATTTCCCTTACATTTCCATTTCACCAAGTCACATTAACTCCTAATTCTACTATATAGCTCCCTAACTACTTTCCCATCCCTATTTGCTATTAAATCTATATAAATTCCCAAAAATATTACATATCCCACCCTATAGCACTATAGCTATGTAACATGGTTTGGGAGATATTGGTCCATTTGGGACTAATATAAACCCTTCTACGTCCTAACCCAGAGTTACTTTAACCCCTGGTTAAAGTAATAACCATGGTCCCCTTCCTTATCTATAAACCTAACCCTCCCCCTCCGCGTGCATGGTTAATGGTTTGATGTTAAAAGGTTTAAAAACATTAAACACTACCGGCACACATAACCCGCAAAACCCAAATGAAAACCCACTTCATTAAAGTTTTCCCCACGCCGATTAAACAAACAATAAAATAACACTGCGGGCCCCGTCCCTAACCATCTGTCATGTTAAATAACCCGCCAGCCGTTCGATGGCCAGCACCCCAGATCTACGGTGGGTGGGTCTTTTCCTGCCCCTATGTGCTGAGGGTTAACGTTCGGGAGATGGGTGGTTTTCCTGCCGTACTCCTGCAACGCGTCGCCCTCCCGGCTGTGTCGGAACCCCCTCCTCCCAAACCGCTTCTGTGCAAAAGCGGTGCGATAGAAACCGGAAACCGCTTACCCCCTTGTGATGTCGGCGCCACGTCTTCCCATGACGTCACCTCCACTCCACCGATGCTCTGCCACGTTACTGCCATCTCATCCCTTTCCCAACTGCGCCCTGCCACCATGTCATTGCCACGTCACTGCCCTGTCAGCTACCACGTCACCATCCATACCCAGGACCCGCCGATGATGTCATGCTGACATCTTCACGGAAAAGCACCAAAAGCGCAAATATGTCAAATTTTTTTATAGAAAATCGCATTTTTCGACCATTTGTTAGTCATTATTCATTGGTCTTTGTGGAGAGTTGTTGTTGCTATTTTTACCGTTTTCACTCCCAAAGCTCGAAATTGACCAACCAAGCTGCTGCAGCTTGCAATTCGACTCCGTAGCTTGCCATTGCACCAGCTCGTCCACCCTTGGCGTCATTTTAACCAAGTATTTGCCAAGTTTCTCCCCCCTTCCCCCCTGTTCTTCCCTTTTTCTCCATTATACATGCTGTAAACCTGGAAATTTCCTCAATTATCAACTTTGTTGCACCTAAGACTTCACCAAAATCCACTGGTAAGCCTTCACCTCAAAACCAAACCTCTAAACCTGCGCCCGGTTGCACTTTCACTGTCGAAACTCCGTTTAGAGCTCGACCTTCAGGCAAAATTTTGCAGCAGCTCACCATTGCCCAATTTCACCTCATTCCACTGTATAAATTAGGCCATTGAAGTAATAATAACTCCTTTCCCCTCTGCATTTCTCCCCAAAGTCCCTAAATCTAGAGAGTTCATTAAAGAGAAGGGAAGTTGACCCAAAAACTCTGCAAATTTCCTTTTTCATCATAGTGCCAATTAGTCAAGCTATTGTTACATTTGGGTTCAGCCCCAAGTTCCTCTGCTAGTCATCACAAGCAAGTTTGTTTAATCAGCTTTTGCTCTAATCTTCCTTCTAAGTTCAAACATTGAAAATTTCCATAATGTCCACTCCATCAGCTCTAGACATCACTCACATGAATTCACCAAACAAAGAGCTTGAGGCAATGGCCCTGGCTGACAGTGATTATCTTATTCAAGATCTAGTTGGGGAAAGGAATCATTTGCATACCTATTGCCAGCTCAGAAACAGCTTCCTTAACAACTCTGACATGTATGGAATATGGGAGTCCAATTTGCCACATTATTTCCTCCCTTCTGTCAATTTTTTTCCAGAGATTATTCACCTGTGTGCTGCAAACTATGAACCGAAACAAAGGGCTTTCAAGTCTCCATCTGGGAGCATACTTTTCTATATCACTCCTGACTCCATCAACCAGATGTTAAATTTCAAACAAACGCAGCTACTATATCCTTTCTCCATGAAGCACTTACTGGAAGATGCCTCCTGTCACCTTGATCCCAAGATTGAAAGAATTGCTAAGACATTTATGAAGGCAGATTGCCAACCTAAGGAGCCACCTCCATTCCTATATGTCCATTTCAATGAGGTTAGCAAGCTACTAGTAGACATGATATCCTATGTGTTAGGCTTCAAATCAAGTGAACATGTGGATGAGACAGTGCTGGTTCTGTTGTCTTCCTTCAACCAAGGGCAGCCTCCTTCTATCAAGTATAACTATGCCAAGTTCATAGCAAATAAAATTCATGACCAGCTCACAAAGCTAGATAGGGAGGGAGTCTTCAAATATTCCTCATACATCTACCATTTGTTAATGTATTATCAGTGTGAAAGCTTCCAGTGTCCCATCAAGAAATTAGATTCAAAAGGAGAAAGAAGATTTGTTGTCCTCTAGTCATCAGTATTCCATCAAGTCCAGCATTCTCCATACTCTTATTGTGAGTTCATTGACCAATTTGTCTATCCAGTTTCCTACCTCTTAATGAAAGCTCCTCCTCCTAGAATATCTTATGAGATAGAGAAGATATTGCAGCTATCTAAGAGCTACAAGTTAGGTGATTGGTATCTCTACCAGGATCACACTGTCATCAGAATCTATGGCTGTGAGTTTTTTCCTTACAGGCTCCCACGATATGTGTCAATGAGGCTATTTGCCTTGGAATACTATAGGCAGCTAATCAATTCAGATCTTACTCATTTTCACAGCACCAAGAAGAAGGATCACCTGAAATTTAAAGACCGCCTAGGCCCCTTTATCATGAACAAGATGGAAGGTTGGCAAGATGCTGACCTAATACTGAAGGATCAACTTAAGTTGAAGAGAAGTTTTTGGTGGGTCCCTTATGACTCACTTGGCTTTATTAGTGCCAGAAGAGTCAAATATAGATTGACACCCTATACACACTGCAAAATCCCACACATTGAACAATATGCTAATCAAGATGCGTGGGCACAAGGAACATTAGTTGAATAATTCACTCAGGAGGAAATTATGGAGCAAAATGTTGAAGACCTTGAAAAAACTCTTGACTTAGATTCTTGTGAGCAGGTAACATTCAAGTTGCCACAGCAAATTGGAGAGGGCACATCAGCTGCACAACCCAGACAAGCACCATCTTCATCAAAAATAGGTACAACAAAAGGCAAAGAGCCAATGGACACAGAAGAAGTGACTACAGAGTTGCCTGCTACTTCAATGGAGTTGTCCCAAGAACAGGCTCCTCCACAGCAAACAGAGGCACCCCAAATGCCAGTTTTACAGACTCCTGCCCATGAGGAAAGAGGCAGAAAATGTGACAGACAAGATTCCACACCTGTCAGTGGATCTACACAGCCACCTGAATCTAAGAGGCAAAGAGTTGATTCTCCATCTGAGGAGGAAATCAATGAAGAGATCCTTGATAGCCCAAGGAGAGACAGAGAGGGAAGCCAAAAAACACCTACCGGCTCTTTCCAACAAGAGCTAGACAGACAGCAGGCCATGGAGGTGTCTTCCTCTACACAACAAAGCAAGTGACCAGTTAGTGTCATAACCAGCTTCAAAGAGATCAAAGCTCAAAATGAGCTACTAAGAGTGCAACTATATGACCATTTCCTAAAAGCAACACCTGCCAAACAGGAAATATTGATGGCAGCATATGATATCAAGGAAGAGAAAATGATTCTCATCCATTTCAAGCCCAAAGTTCAGTAGCCTCAGACAGCTGCAGACTATGTCAGGAAAAATTTACAGGTCATGGCCAAAGACATCCACCCCATGGACCAAATTGCGCTACATAAGCAGACTAGTGAGATGGTCTATGCTACTTTAGCAGACAAGGCCACACTGGCTCATGAATTAAAAGAATCATTGAAGAACACTAACACTCAGTTAGATTTGGAAAGAATGTCCTCAACAGCTAAAGACAACAGAATTAGAATATTGGAGGACATTATTGTTGACCTAGGACATGATCCTAAGGATCCTAAGGGTGTAAGGGCCCTTATGAAGAAGAAGGATGATGATATTGCTGCATTGAGAAAGCGATTGAGGTTGCCTCCTACTGAACACCCTCAAAATGCAGAATTAGTGCAAGAGAAAGAAACTGAAGATACATTAGATTTGCTGATGAAAATGAATCAAAGAGTAATCCAGATGGAGGAAGAAGTAGAAAGAGCATCCCAAAGTAATCAGGGAGAAGCAACCTCCCAGCCACCTCCAGTAGTTCCAGCTAATGTTCCTGTTCCTCCTACATAGCCAGCAGTAGTCCCAGAAGCCACATCAGCAACAACAGCAGTAGAAACTACGATAGCATCTGAAACAAGCATGAGCATGGAAGAAATGATGAAAGTTGTCAAGGAGCTTGAGCTTCAGGCTACAAAGATAAAAGAGGCCAAAGAGAAATTAGCCAATCTGGAAGGAAAGTATGACAAATCTAAAATGACAGTAGCTAAAAAGACAAGGGAAATTAAGGCCTTGAATGACAAAATTAAAGCCTTGGAGAAAGAGCTAGCTTTAGACAAAACCCTGACTAAAATAAAGAAGATTTTGTGGGCCAAGATAAATCAGTCAATCACTGGCCAATGGAGGTCAATTCAATCAATGTATGAACATGTAGAACTAATTGGCAAAGCTCAGTTTGAAACTCAGAGAGCCAAAACAACGTTGGGAAACATGCCTGAGCAGGCCAACAAAATGATCAACTTCTTGAATCATCAAACCAGGGAAGAACTGGCAACATTACAGATTATAAATAGAACAGATGCCATACTGAAAGCCAAGAAAGTGCTGACTTTAAGAAGTTTTATTCAAACACTAGAAGCAAGATGTCGAGAAATCCAAAAGGATGTAGATAATTTTGAAATAAAGCTTGCAGCACT
Organism: Pinus taeda; assembly: GCA_000404065.3. NCBI lineage: Eukaryota > Viridiplantae > Streptophyta > Pinopsida > Pinales > Pinaceae > Pinus > Pinus taeda. Next base: position 127,825 of record APFE031636156.1, read on the forward strand.
GTAGACTAGAGGATTTCCCAGCTTATTAACCAGCTCTGGAAGGTTATTAACGCGTTACCAATATGAAACTAAGATCAATAATTATGTCACAAATCAGCTTACTGCTTCATCAAGTTCTTCAGCACAAGCAGGACCTCCTACAAGACAGACTCTCTATAATAAGATGGAAAAGTTATTTTACATGGAACATGAAGTCAACCACCTGTTTGAGATGCCTCCTAATTATTACAAGTCTATAGAAGCGGATGAGACACTCATCAAGATACAAAGGCATCAGCTTCCTCCTGAAGATTGGTGGCTAGCAATGCTGGCCATTTTACCTAGGTGATACCAGTCTTTGGCCCCTTTTTCAAATTTTTAAATGCCATGTCAGCTACAGGTCAATAGTAAGCACCGGATAGAGCACAAGAAAGAACAGATGGAGCAGGTCAAATCAATGACAAGGCAAAGGGCTGGAA
>APFE031636167.1:3813-19865 GCA_000404065.3 Pinus taeda
ACTTTAAAATTTATAAAATCATTAAAATTCAAATGTATTAAAAATATTGATAATTAATTAATTTTCTAAATTTATAACCTTATGTATTTTTTCTTGATATATAAATATGAAAATGTCGAAGACAAAAACATAAGGAATAAATTGATGAAAACTAGATTACATTTATTGATCATTGATCATAATACATAGAATTTTAGAAATATCTATACACTTCTTGGAGGAAAAGGTAAAACTCTCCGTTCCAAAATTCACCGTTTCTGGAAATTCCTACTTCTCTTCCTCTCACTATTTCTTGACGATACTTTTTCAAGAGTATTATTGTGCTGGTAGTGGACATGGTTACCACTTCTACATTTGTATTTGTTCTTTTGATTGTTTCAAGATTTTCTGAAAGTTTTGAGCAACCGTACAATCTTATACTATGAAGGCTTTTAAGACTCCAATAACCTTTTGGCAACATCATTAATGCTTCACAAAGCATCAATGTAAAATTTTCAAGTTTAGGCATTGCACCTTCTTGTAGCATTGGCAACTCTTCTAATTCGTCTAACCTAACCATTGAAAATGTCTTCAACATAGGAAATGCCCCCATCTCTCCAAATTCTTTAGGAATCCTTTTTAACTTCGGACATTCTACAATATCTAATTTCCTTAACGCTCTAAGATTTTGTAAATGTGGAAGTTCTTCCAACATCTTACAGTCCCATAATTTAAGATGATTTAAATTTTGAAGTTGATAAAATTTATTTTCCATTTTAACTATGTGAGAGCTCTCTAATGAAAACTTCTTCAACTTTGACATATTAGTAACATCTTCAGGTAAAAAGGCTGTGACGCTGATCTTCAAGTGCAATGTTTCCATCTGAAGCATCCTCCCTAAAATGCCCTCACAAATTGTTTCTCCATTGTTCTCTAACCTCAAATATTTCAGTTGTGTTAAATTCCCCAGGTCGTTAATGGAAGCCGCTTTTTGACCTCTTTTAAACACTCGCCGACTCCACGCACTGCTAGGAACACAGAGGTATTGCAAAGAAGTGAGCTGTGATATGCCATGCGGCAGACTTTGCAAATCATCGCATTTTGCAAGGTCTAGATACTTTAGTGCTCTCAACTTATGAATGTCCCACGATAATTCTGTAATTCCAGACCGATAAAGATCAAGGATTTGGAGATTTACAAGTTTGGAGACAGATGCTGGTAACTTTTTGATTGGCACGCGCAGTAATCTTAGGCATGCAAGTTGTTTCAAACAGCCAATACTTTCAGGCAATGATTGGATGGACGTACCACTCAATTCCAGAACCTTAAGAGAGATCATGCTCTCAATCACCCTTTTTGGAATTTCTCCCAAATATCTGTTCCCATCCAATGTTAATGTGCAGATTTCGGGAGCTCTGAAAGACTCTGGAAGAAAAGTCAACTGGTTGCCAGTCAACAAAATTCTAGTGCGTGCTAAACATTCATTTGCATCCAATGTTGTGAGACCCTTACCTACGCCACAGTAGAAGCTCTCTTGCTGCTCAGCAATTTGTATTCCCCAACTACGCACAACGTCGTGCATCCTGAAATATTGCACGCGCCCATCAATATCTCTCACTGTCGGTTCAACCAAACAACGGTCCGCTAAATTGTTGATGTAGATTCCTCCGATCTCGAATTGGTCGTGGCCAGCCTGATCTTGCAGCAGCCCTTCTCCCAACCACAAGACAATGATGGTCTGTGCTAGAATAATCTGGTCTTCTCTGAAGGCAGCAGCCAAGTACAGAAAGCACAATTGAAGAATAATGTTGTGGTTGCCCAGTGCGTCGTAACTCAACCTGAGGCAATCATAGACTTCGCTGTTGGCATTTGACAACCTGTGGACTGCCAAGTCCCATTCTTGTGCATCAATAATGCCTGCCATTGCCCTCCCTACTGCTTTGATTGCCAAGGGAAGCCCTCCACACTTTGTACACACAACCCTTGCCTTTCCTTCGTCGATGTTTCCTGGCAGATTTCCACTATTATGTGGAAAAGCATGATAAACAAACAGCCGCCAACTATCATCCTCCATCAAATCACCTAATTTAATCAATGTGGACTTATCTTTAGTAACTCCCATCTCCAGCAGCGTTTTCTGGTTCCTTGAACTCACAACAATTTTGGAGGTGGAATGGTCGGTTAGCCGGAGTAGACCCAATTCCTCCAGCAATCTGCGACCCTCCTCCCATACATCATCCAGGAACAACGCAAACCTTTTCCCCTGCATACTCTCATGCAACCATATTTTTATGGCTTCTTCATTCATATTTTGATCTGGATTTATGTTTGCTTGCATGCCTATTTGGGAAAAGAGTTGACTCCTAAGATTTGTAAAAGATGGAGACTGCGAAACAGTCAGCCAAAGCAACAATCCATTGGAAAATAAATCCCTCACCTTTTTGCTATTGAAGACGGACTTCAGGAGAAGGGTTTTACCAGAACCGCCCTTGCCAAGCACGCCAATGCACGAAAAGGAAGACTCGCCCTCTGCCTCCATCACTGACTTCTCTAGTGCTGCAAAAGCATTGTGTTGCCCCACGATAAGGGGTTCGTTGATGAAGAAACCTCTTGAAGCATCAGGTTGGGTGGGCGTTGCAGAAGTAGAGGCTGAAACTGGAGAGGCGCACAACTCTTCGATTCTTGAAAGTCTCTCTCGGAGCTCCTCATTTTGGAGCATGCTAATCAAAGGAACTGATTGGAGATGCTCTCTGATATCTGAAATCAAACGAGTAATCCTTCTACTCGTTTTATAACGAGAAATCACGTCATACTTAGCGATTGTATTGCATTGTAGCGCCATTGCTGATGCTGGTCGGAGAAGCGCATCCAGCTCCTTAAGCCATTTATTAACGGCTGAGGGTCTCAGCTTATTGTTGCTTTGAGGAATTGAGATTTTCTTGCTATTTATTTGCAAGCGATAGTGCTGGATCTCCTTCAACTTTGGCTCAATTTCCATTGCCAGGCGCTTCAGATTGGCCAATTCCTTCTTGCAACGGAGAGCAATGTTAACGTGATGGATGATTTGGTGGATAGCCATGTCTATGCCTACACCAATAAATCCAGATACGAAACCAGGATCACCCATGATAAAAAGATATGTTCAACTCCCTTGATAGCACAAAATAACAAAGCCCCAAAACTGTGAATATCAAGATTGAGAAATCTCAAAATGAAAAATTCTCTCCGGCCGATGAAATCCTTAACAACAAAGCCTTGAAAATTTCTCTGCCACCAATGGAATCCTCAATCAATATTAACACTACAACAGCAGAGCCTTGAGGAAGGGAACCAGAAAGTGTGTAACTAAAACCAAGCCGGTATTGTGAACCGCTAATGCTGAAACCTTGTAACCGATAATTCTCATATATACATCGAGATGACCAAGCAATTGCAGGAGCGTAATAGTTAACTTTAGTAATTTCAATAATGTAAAAAGCTTCTTTCATTCTGTTTCCAAAGATGTTTAGTAATTTCAATAATGTAAAAGCTTCTTTCATTCTGTTTCCAAAGATGTAAAAGAGCATAATCGCCATTATTTCCAAAGGTTAGGTTTGTGTTTTATAATGAGAGTAGTGTCGAAATTGTGGCCACAACGCAGTTTTAATTTACATAATTGGAATGTCCCAGAAATTTTCAAAAAACGCAAATCTGATTAGATATTAACACCACATTAAAAAATCCACAATCTTACTGAAACTTTTAGCACCACATTCCGTAACCATGGACCCCACTCTCATACATCAAAGACGACGGCATCTTTTATAATACCAACCATCAGTCAAAGAAGAGAATCATTATTAAATTCCGTAACCATGGACCCCACACTCATATATCAACGGATGGCATCTTTCATAATCCCAACAATCAGTCAACGATGGCCAGAATAATTATTACCCCTCTTATACATCAACGACGATGTTATCTTTTATAAGCAATTGTCTGTATGTGAGATTTCTTTTGAAAAGTTTTCTGTTTAATTTGTTTACTCCCTTAAAGATTATTTCCTTGCATAATTCCAACTATTAGTAAAGACGAACAGCATAATTAAAGTCCGTAACCATGGCCCCACTCTCATACATCAACGAGGATAAGAAATTACCCCGCTGTTATACATCAATGACGATGACATCTTTTATAAGCAATTGTCTTTATGTGAGATTTTTTTAAAACTTTTCCATCAATTTGTCTACTCCCTTAAAGGCTACTTCCTTCTATAATTCCAACGATCAGTAAGGACGAACATCATAATTAAATTCCGTAACCATGGCCCCATTGCATTTTTTTTTTAAGAAATTACGATGTCATTTTTGATGCAGTCTTTTACGGAAGCAATTACTAAGATAATTAAAAGTGGTTGGAATTTGGGCAAAAAAATCAAAAAATCATGCAGTAGCAGTGTTTGAATTATGTTTTTGATGGTGGAAATAGATTCAGCGCCATCAAAAACCTCAAGGGCACCCAAAATATTGTAGATTGACAACTATAACTAGGATTTAGAAAATTCCTACTCGATTTTATCAAAATATGACCGGAATTTCTATGACTTTCAAGGCAAAAAAGCAATCTGATTACACTACAACATTTCTTATAAGCAATTGTCTATATGTGAGATTTTTTTGAAAAAAATTCCTGTTATTTTTTCATTTAATCTGTCTAAAATTTGACAAAGATTTATTGAAATCACAAAATTATCAATAAACTCTTCACAACAGAAGTGCCTTAAAGATTTTTTAGTGGGTTGAATTTATTTGTATGTGAGATTTTTTGGAAAAGTTTTCCTATTCATTTTTTCATTTAATTTGTCTTATATTTGACAAAGATTCATTGAAATCACAAAATTGATAAATAAACTCTTCACAATAAAAGTGCTCTAAAGATTTTTTAAGATGTTGAATTTATATATATAATAAAAAAACCAATTTAAACAACACAAATCAGGATTTGACCACAAATTTTTTCACCATATCCAACTACAAATCCACAAAAAAATCCAAAATATTACACTTAAAAGACTACTCTCTTTTACAATCCCAACCATAAAATCCAAAATATCAAAAAACTACTCCTTTTATACCCACTGAAGTACCATCAACATAAATTTCGTAACCGTGGACCCCGCTCTCATACATCAATGACGATGATATCTTTTATAATCCCAACAATCATTCAAGGACCAACGACATAAATAAATTCCGTAACTGTGGACCCCACTCTCGTACGGCAGTTGCTAAATCTGCGACTATTGCATATTAAATGCCCCTGACATGGGGGCTTTATAACCCCACATAACATGCCGCGCGGTGATGAGAGAGAAAAAACACGCGCAACATGTTATATGGGATTATAAAGCGGCAAATCCTATTTCCAACTCTACTGCAATATAAATGCTTCTGACATGCAAGGGGAATAGGGGGTTGCCTTGTTGCTAACATGCCAAAGTCAACTTTGAGAGAAATATAAATGCAAGGCAACCCCTATTTCCCTTGCATGTCAGACTGCATTTATATTGCAGTAAAGTTGGAAATAGGATTCGCCTTATAAAGCCCCCATATCAGAGGGCATTTAATATGCAATAGTCTCTGAAATAGAAACGGCCCTCTCGTACATCAACGATGATGACATCTTTTATAATCCCAACAATCAATGCACTAAGAATAGCATAATTAAATTATGTAACCATGGACCCCACTCTCATACATCAACGACAATGGCATCGTTGATAATCCCAACAATCAGTTAAATCAAAGCAGCATAATTAAATTCTGTAACCATGGACCCACTCTCATACATCAGCGACGATGGCATCTTTCATAATCCCAACAATCAGTCAAGAACCGGGGCCATAAATAAATTTTTTAACTGTGGACCCCACTCTCATACATCAACGACGATAGCATCTTTTATAATCCCAATAATCAATCCACAAAGAGTAGCATAATTACATTATGTTAACCAGGCAGCATAATTACATTATGTTAACCATCGACCCCAGTCTCATACATCAATGGCGATGGCATCCCAGAACTAGATTTCATAACCATCAACCTCACTCTCATACATCAACGACGATGGGATCGTTTATAATCCCAACAATAAGTCAAATAGGAGAAGCTTTGTTGAGTTCAGCAGTGAAAGCCTAATTTATAAATAAATTGAAGTTGCATAAAATAATGGTAAATAAACAAAATAATAGAATTATCAAACACAAAGATTGATATAGTGTTTTACGTGGTAAAATTTTTTATTCTTTTTGTTAGGGAAACATCCACGGGGCAATGATAATCAGTGTTCTTATTATTCAAGGAAGATTTATAACAACCAAATCACATGCATACTTTATCCAACCATTCAACCCACTCTCCATTTTTTTTTTTCATATTGCCTCTATAGGCTTACATGGATAAATAGAAACCCATCAGATTTTTTCAAAATCCATCCTGTTACATAAGAATTTTTTTACATAAAACAAAGAAGTTCTTTTTATATGTTTTTTCCAAAAAAAATAGATTAGGAAAAACAAACTAAGCCAAAGGAACCAATCTTAGCTGTTATCCCAAAAATATAGGGAAATAGTTGGCAACTTTTAACAATATCCACCTTCACAACAATTTACCTAATATATCATGCCCAAAAACATTGGTTTTGTGAACATGTCTGCACAATTTTGTTTTGTATGGACCTTTTCTAGAGCCACCATTCCACTTTCCTCAATAACTTGTCTTACAAAATGATATTTAACACGTATATGCTTTGTCTTACTATGATAAGTTAGATTCCTTACCAAGTGTATAACACTTTGTCTATCACAAAATACTTGCACCTTGTCTTGCACCCTTCCAAACTCACCTAGCAAACCTTTTAACCAAATTGCCTCTTTGCAAGCATGCGATACAACTGCGTTATGAAGCTTTGACATCCAACTAACAGCTCCACCTGCAAGAGTGAAAACATATCCAGAAGTGGATCTCCTCTTGTCCAAGTCACCTGCAAAATCTTAATCAACATAACCATAGACTGTATCACTAGTACCATTATAGGCAATACAAGAATTACTTGTGCCCCTCAGATATCGAAGGACCCATTTCACTGTTGCCCAATGCTCTTTACCTAGATTTTCCATGTCTCTATTGACAACACCAATTGCACGTGAAATATCCAGCCTTGTACTAACCATCGCATACATTAAGCATACTACTATATTAGCATATGGTACATGAGACATATACTCATTTTCTTCATCATTACTATGAAACAAACTTGAAGAAAACTTGAAACGAGAAGCTAAAGGGATTTGAACAGGTTTCACATTATTCATACCAAATCTAAGTATTTTCTCCACATACTTCTATTGTGATAACCACAACTTACCATTTTTCTTGTCTCTGTATATCTCCATGCCCAACATTTGTTTTGCTACTCCAAGATCCTTCATTTCGAATGTTCTAGCCAACTGAACCTTTAAGCTGTTAATCTCAACCATGCTTTTGTTTTCTACAAGCATATCATCAACATGTAACACCAAAATAATGAATATACTATTTTCCAAGTTTTGAAAGTAAATACAATGATCATACTCACTTCTAGTAAAATTGTAGTTCATCACGAAGGAATCAAGCTTCTTGTAAATACAATGATCATACTCACTTCTAGTAAAATTGTAGTTCATCACGAAGGAATCAAGCTTCTTGTACCATTGCCTAGGAGAGTGCTTCACGCCATACAATGACTTCTTGAGTTTGCAAACAAACCTCTTGTTGCGATTTTGAACAAACCCTTCTGGTTGTTCCACATATATCCCTATCCAAATCTCCCTTGAATAATAAGAATACCGATTATCATTTTCTCGTGGATGTTGTTGGAGTTAATGCTTACATTCCATATTTGAGAAATTAGTTTGTGATGGTTGAGAAATTCTCTCAACCACTCTCTCTAAATTAGGAATAAGTTGGATCTCAAAAACTCTATTTAATAGAGTGATATGAATGTAATCTGTGTGTGATTGTGAATACACATGCACCATTTGTGCCTGATATATGATTATGTTTCTGTAATTGTGTTATTTTAGCTGTTTTTATCATGGTATCAGAGCTAGATCTGAACCTGTGTTGTGAGGAGGGGCATCTGAATGTTAACTGAGCAAGAGATATTACATTCGATAATTCATATGGTCCTGGTGATGACGATGTGGACGATCAAGCTGTGGCATTGAGGATTTTGGGAGATCGTTCTGCGTTTTACAATTGCATAAGGACAGAGCAACCTGCATATGCAGTCGACCCTTTCCGGCTTCCGAATGTCTAGAGGCCCCGGGGCGTGGCGATGCCATAGTAGATCTTGCCACCGTCGGGCTCCCTGATGCTGTCGATGCTGGTTCTGCTATCGTTTGGTACTGCCAACTATGATGTGGTGGACTGCTTTTATCCGGAAATGCCCAGAGTTTATATGAATACAGTACCCATCGTGGTTGGCTTTGTGATTAGCAAGCTGTTTGTTTTTGTTTCCAACTACCCCGCAGGGATCGGTCACCCAGTCATGTTTCACAGGGAATCCATGTTTGGAATCTGATCGAAAGAGGTGAGGAACGCACGTTTTTTCTTAAGCCTGTAAATTCATTTTTTTTATCTCAACAGGATTTTTCTCTCCATTTTAGAAAAGTTATTCTCTTTTATCATGGAGTTTATGGTGTTAGACACATTCAGTGGTTTGAATTTTCCCTCATGGAAAGTAAAAATACAACTGCAATTAACGAATAAAAACTTGTGGGGAATAGTGAATGGTTCAGAAGTAGCACCTACAGATGTCAAAGAGTTATTTGAATGGAAAAATAGAGATGACAAAGCTAAGTCTATTATTGGACTTGCTCTTTCTGATTCGCAATTACATCATGTAGATCTTACTAAAACATCAAAGGAAATATGGAAAAATTTGGCTCAATTGTTTGGTGTAAAATCTACAAATGCAAAATTCTCCCTAAAGCTGCAATTGTTTAGTCTGAAAATAAATAAGGATACATCTATGTCCAGTCATATAAATAATTTAATGTCTCTTTTAAGACAATTAAGTGAAGCCGGGACTAAGGTGGAGGATGAAGATGCTAAAGATGTATTATTAAATAGTCTTTCTTCAAGTTATAGTAATGTTGTTTTCATTTTGAGTCAAATGTCTACACAAACATTGCAAGAGACAATTGCAGCACTTCTGGGGGAGGAAAAGTGACTGAAACCAGAGGATGCCGAAGAGAACTCTCATGTAGAAAATGCCTTGTGGACAAAGTCAAGGATGAGAAAGAAAACTGCAAACAAAGGTGACGTTGAATGCTACTATTGCAAGAAAATTGGGCATACAACGTGGAATTGCAGAAGTCATGCTAGTGATGTGTTAAAAGGGAAAGAATCAGCAAATATAACCACAGTGGAATACCAATTGAATTTCGATGATGAATCCAATGAAGAGAGTGAATATATTAAACTCTTTTAAAATAACCAGCAGTTCAACTATGTGTCTGATGCCAGTACTTAAAGATCAAGTAGCAGTAAGGCTCAATATGGATGGTTGTCCAGATAGTATGGCAGTTGCGGATCTAGGGAAGGATCCCTCATTAGTGGTAGATGTGGAAGTGGTTTCCTAATGAGGTTATGCGACAGATTGGGATGTTGTCCAGTAATTGACTTCGGGAGGTCCTTGATTTCGGGAGTTGAGGAAGGGAACTCGGGAATCCAACTTGCCAACTACACCTTTCCGAGGGTTATGAGGCAACTTGATGGAGCATCTACTGATAAGCTTGATTATTTTGTTATTTTCATGTAATGTAATCATTAAGGGGGGATGTTGGAGTTAATGCTTACATTCCATATTTGAGAAATTAGTTTGTGATGGTTGAGAAATTCTCTCAACCACTCTCTCTAAATTAGGAATAAGTTGGATCTCAAAAACTCTATTTAATAGAGTGATCTGAATGTAATCTGTGTGTGAGTGTGATTACACATGCACCATTTGTGCCTGATATATGATTATGTTTCTGTAATTGTGTTATTTTAGCTGTTTTTATCATATGTTTCCCGAGGGTTTTACAAAGTAAAACACTGTGTCAATCTTTGTGATTGATTATTCGGTTATCTTGTTTATTTTCCATTATTTTCAGCAACTTCAATTTATTTGCAAGTTATGCTTTCGCTACTCAACTCATACGTCAATGATGTTAGCAACAAAAATCTAAATTTACGATGATATTGAGTCATTAATGTGCAGGGTTGTATATATCCATATTGAATAATGTGCTTTCTTAAATCTAACAATAACATATACTTGCTTAAATCTAACGATAACATATACAACCCCAAACATTAATGAATCAATAACACAGTCAATATTAATTTCCAACAAAATAGCATCTTATATAATACCAAGTACCAACCATCAATACGACATCTTATATAATCCCAGCGATCAATAAAAAAAACAGCATAATAACATTCTATAACCATCTGATATTTGTCATAGCTTGTGCAGTAACCAATAATGAGGGCCCTTCCAGCTCCCAATGCTTTCTTATGTATGACGTGAGCCACATAATTCTTCCTTTGAATGCAAACTAATATAACACAATTTCTATCATGTATTCTAATCTTTTTCCTCGGTCATTTTTTGTTCAAATGCAGTGATAAGGTTAAGTTTTTGTTTTATAATGATAGTAGTGTCAAAATTTTGGCCACAACGTAGTTTTAATTTACATTTGTTTTATAATGAGAGTAGTGTCAAAATTGTGGCCACAACATAGTTTTAATTTACATAATTGGAATGGCCAAGAAATTTTCAAAAAACACAAAAATTAATTATACATTAACAACACATTTTGAACCTAAAAAATTCACAATCTCACAGAAACTTTTATCACCACATTCCATAACCATGAACCCCACTCTCATACATCAACGATGGTGGCATCTTTTATAATCCCAATAATCAGTCAACGAAGAGCAGAATAATTAAATTTCGTAACCATGGACCCACTAGGGGTTAAAATTGACGCTAGTTTACCCGTTTTAGGCTCTTTTAACCATAAAATATAGTTTATTGCAAAATAAACTCGTCATTATTAACTAGCTAATTATTTATAAAAGTGTCAAAATGACTAGCAGCTAAGAAAATCAGAAGTTTCAATTATATATACATATTTTATTTATATATTTATTTACTTCAAGCTGGCGCACTCCATCTCTAGACTTCTGCGATTTGATGTCTATCAAATTTGATGTGAGGTGATTCTATTATTCTATCTCACTTTGGGTGTAGCTCAGAGAAACCAAAACCTTTTTCTCTGAATCAATTGAACAAAATATTGATTTCCGATTATGGTATTGAACAAAATTTTATAGATACTAGAGAAGTTCTTCGACTCAGAAATTACATCAAAGCTCACAGAGAAGGCGGGAAAACGACTATTGCAATAAAAGTAGGTTTGAGAGTTGCATCTACCATTCTCTATCACTTGTCCCTTGAAATTACCTAAAAGCTTTGGGAATTTTACAATATCCCTGGTACAAAGTTTCATACAATAATAAAGAAAAATACAAGCACTTCAACATTTAGGGAAGAAGTAAGCATTTCTCTGAGTAAAGGATTCTCCAGATTTGGGTTAATATCACGGTGTTCAGGTATGCCTAACTTTCCTTCCTCACCCTTTCTCTTGCGGCAGAAGCAATCCATGATGTGTGTTTACAGTTTGGAAGATAAGACCATTTGTAAAAAAAATTGTTAATTTATTTGGACTAGCAATAGTCTCGAATCCTAAGGTGGGTTTGGTTGGCAAAGAACATTTTCAAGAAAGGGCTCTACTAGGGACTTATGGAATTTTTTTTGGAATATATCACTTCTCTTTTCCTCTTTGTGTTTGGAGGCCAATCCTGCAATGCTATTTTCATTGCATTTAATTCAGAATACATCATCTTTATCTTAATCATCCTTGAAAAAATAGACTAGGTTAATTGAGATCATAGTTGATAATATCTCCAAGTTACTCCCAAGTCAAACTCTGCTGAGACAAGCTAGCTAGACATTCCAAGTCGGAATCTACAAAATAGATTCTTTGGTGTTCATCCCACATTTGGATTATTGTTTCCGAACTATCCTCTTGCACCCTCATATTTCAAAATCCCACATTTCTTCTATACATGTTTCAAAATCCCACATCTTCTCAATGTTGTCAAGCATATTGGATCATTAAGCATTTTCATTTATTCTTGTTAATTGGCTCTTTCCCTCTATGCCATCATTTTACTAGAGTTAACCTGCTTTAAAACCTCTTTGAATTAGTTTCCATGCCATCAAGTAAGCTTAAAAATATGTAAAACATGTTTTTTACCATGTCTATCATGGTAACGTGGGTTCATATCGACTATCAGTGCCTTATAACGTGGGTTCCCCTTTTAGGAAATGCATTATAACACATTGTTTTCCCTAGGTGATCGCATTACCTGGCCCAAACATCCAGGGGATGCCTAAAAATCCAAAATTTATAGTGGAAATTGAAATAAATGGAAATAATGAAGAGTGTAGGGTCATGTCCCTTACTTGGGACTGATAAAATTTCCCTAGGTGATCTCATTACTTGGCCCAAACATCCAGGGGATGCCTAAAAATCCAAAATTTATAGTGGAAATTGAAATAAATGGAAATAATGAAGAGTGTAGGGTCATGTCCTTTACTTGGGATTGATAAAACCAGAAATGGCCGCCTAGATCGTCTGCAGATTGGCTCAAAATTTTACTACATTTTCACCTCCAAATAGCTCTCCGAACACAAATGGTGCAAATGAGGAGCTTAAACTCCTATTTGTAGCTTTGGAGGTATGCCTAACCACCTGGTTTTGCCATTTTAATGCAGTCTTTAAATTTTTTCTCACCCTCCATTTCATATAAGCGATTTGCAACATGTTTTAATCTGATGTGATCATTTAGTGCTTTTCTAAACAGATTTGACCGCTTTGTGCCCAAAACAAACATTCTTTTTATGGTATTTTTCTTGGCCGTAAAACTTAAAAAACCTTAAGCTTACTTCTTCAAGCTTGTAAAACTCCCACATAGAAGGTCGAGAAATTATTTTTCTATCCTTTTCTCGCTCTCCAATTTGAAAAAGATGCTCTGATTTTTCTTCATCTGAATCGTAAAAGTTTACGATAAATTTCTGAGTTTACTTTGTCCTTTTTCATGGTCGTATCAAAATGAGGATACCATATGTTGATCATAGGTTTATCTATGTATCCAGGCTCAATGGACTAACTATAGAAAATGAATTATGCTAGGTATACTATTATATCTTTGTCACATCCAGTCATCAACCATGATAAAAATCCCTCTTGGAATCTTCTTTAAGCTCTTTTTAGACTCTCTAAATGTGAAAGGACCATCAATTTTACCCTTTCTGGACTTGTAAAACTTAAATGGAATGGGAAAGATATTGGAAGCAAGAATAGACATTGTTATCCATATGAGTTTGAAATTTTATGGCAGCCATATACTATATATCCCTTAAACATGGCAGTTGTCCAACATATTCACCCTTTTTCATATCTCAACTTCTCTTTGAGCCCTACCATCTTGTGAGTTTTTCCTTGATACCACGATGTTTCTGCATCCTTCCAACCTACTCTTTCCGGTGTTATTTAGTCTAGGTTCCTGGTATCCCTCGTTCATGCCTTCCATTGTTCAAGGGATTATCCATTGTCGGCAGAAAATTTTTACGGTGTTAACCTAGGGTTCAATATATTGTGGCCACAACTCCCCCCATAGAGTTTTGAAAAATATATGGAGACCTTTATTGATTTTGGTTGATGTTACTCCTTCTTTGCATTGGGTTTTTTTTATTTTTTTGTTGTCCTTTTACCCTATCTTTTGGATAACTCCTTTCTTTATCAACTTTTGGGTGACTTATGATCCCTCTAGTCTTTAGTACTTGGCTTTGGAATTTTGATCATGTTATGGCCGTCGTGATTGTTATTTTTCTTGCCTCTTACATTTATGACCACACTTCTTAGTGGTCACAAGAAGGTAAATTGTCACATCACCTCTCCTTACTCTTTTGGTCGCATCGATTATTTATTTATACTTGGCTTCACACCTTAACGATAATGAACAATAGATCATTAATTAACCATATTGTAAATACATTTTAATATAAATTGTAAAAATATTTAAAAAATACACACATATTATATATATATATATTGTAATTAATTACCATTATATATAAATAATAACATATATATATATATATTAAAATTAATTTAACACCTAATTAATGTTATAATGTAATATATTACTTCAATAAATAAATTGTAATTTTAGTCATTGTAAAATTATGTAATAACATCATAAAATCATACAAAGCAATAGTAACAAAATGTATATGAAACAATTGCATATAACAAACCATGAAAATTGTAAACAAATAATAGAATTAATAATGTATTACATTCTACTATATTAAAACATTAACGTCTATCCAGTTCCTATTCAATTTAACGTGAGTCAACCACACTAAAATATTACTGCCTACCGGCACGTAGGTAATTTTCTTTCGAGATTTGCCTGAACACTGCAATATGTCTTACACGATCACACTATATTATTAACTTCTACCCACACGTCGGTCCTTTTCATTACACGAGGGAATTACCCATTTGAATAGTGAAGACAAGGAACATAGCAAAATAAAAAATAAAAGAAAAGAAATTGAAACTTACTGAGATTGACGACAACCCAAAACAGTCAACAATAAAATTTAGTAAATTTAAATGATTTAGATTTTATTCAGTTTAGAGGTTTATTTTATAGTGCAATGTAATGATATTAATCAGTCATTAAATTAAAATTCTGTTATATCAATTAAAATAATATAAATATTTAAATAATATCTACTTATAAAAAATTTTAGAGAAAATTAAAATCCTATAAACTTAAATCATCTTAGTGATACTTTAGCAAAACTAAATAATTTCAATATAAACCCCGACCCGATCCAGAATGGACACTATCATCGAATGTTTGAATCGACGAGTTGGGGCCGACCTCTAGCAACATAGTTGGGTTCGGAGGAGCCAGCGTCGATGACGAATTGCAAGAAAAAAAGGGTCCAACCTCTAGTCTGGGCCGACCCCGACCTGATCTGCTTCGGTGTGACCTATATAGCTCACAAAATTGGATTTAACATGAGATCATAGTAACCCTTGCTTATAGGGTTAGCAAATAGAAAGTTTGTTATTTATAAACATTTAAGGTTGTTTTATCGTTATTGAAGCAAGCCACGTCCCAGAAGAAGAGGAAGAAGAATCGAACTTTGTCAGAAATCTTCATAGGGGTTCTGGAAGGTTCAGAGGTAAGTTGCCTTTTAAATGCTTTGCTTGTGGAAGAGTAGGTCATTATGCTGCAAAATGTCTTTATAAGGATAAAGGAAAGGAACCTGCTAGATGGAACAAGAAACAGAGTGCAAGTAAGAAAAGCTACTACACTCATGAAGACAGTGATGGTCTATCAAACAGTGATGAAGATGAACGAGGTAATTAATATAAATTGTTAATGGCATTTGAAGATGATGATTATATGGATGCTATAGATGTGGATTACTTTCATGAAGAAATTACTAAACTTAAGAGATGTATAGAAGAGAAAAATATGATCATTGATACTCTACAATTTCAAATTGATGAAAAGGAAAGACATCTTGAAAAATTAGAAGGTGAAATTGTTGGTCTTAGAAAAAAGATTGAGAAAACAAAAGCTATTAATCTTAAGTTTGTCAAAGGATCTGAAACTTTGGATGAGATTATCAATGTGCAGCGGTCTCCTCTAAACAAGACAGGTCTGGGCTATAATGGAGAAACTTCTCAAGCATCCACCTCAAAAAGCTATCTTGATGCAGCAAGAAGAAGTGAGCAAAAGCACAATGAAGACCATGAAGTAAAGCAGGGACGAATTGCAAACAGAAACTATCAAGGGCAATCCATCTTAAGGGTGAACAAAAGCTACAATCAGCCA